>NDGM010945268.1:0-13361 GCA_002564305.1 Octomys mimax | reverse complement strand
AAAGAGGCAGGGCCAGCCCAGAGGGCCTAGGCCAGCAGCCCAAGGACGGCTCTCTGAGACGCACGGGCCCAGTGGCAGCAGCCTGAGGGTCGTAGTTAAACACTGCAGACCACACAGAAGCCCCACTGCAGAGCACAGTGCCAGCCGCTGGTGAAGACCAACATGTGCATGTGTGGGTGCCGATGAGCAGGTGTACATGTGTGTGGTGAGGGCACGGCTGTGTGAGCACAGGCCTGTGTGTACCCTCATGCGTGTACCTGATTGTTGGGACATTTTTAGGCTGAGTCCACACTGAGAGAAAACTGCAATTCCCCAGCTCAGCTACTCTACCTTTCCAGGGCAATCTCTCTACATAAAGTTAGCTGAGTTTACCCTCAATAGTGACAATTCTCCCCCAGCCACTGGTGCTTTCCCTAATTTGGCCACAAAAGGTCAATGCTGTGCCAGGGCAGGGCCGGGGCAGTCAGCCATGGCCCCAAAAGAAACACACAGCTGCCTGCAGAGGGGCCTCAAAGGAACGGGGACCCACATGCGCTTGTGTACGGGTCCAGCTCCTCCAGGTCTGCGGAGGAGCCATGATCGGGAGACCCTTCCACCTGCCCAGTGAGGCCCATCCACTCCTCCATGGGCACTGAGCAAAGCTGTAGCATGCTACGGACCTCGAGGAGTCCCTCTCCCATCTGCCTGACCTCGGTCCGCAACTTTTGCCCTTTACTTCCCACTGGGACAGGCTTTTTCCAAGAAACCAGCAAACATGGAATCAGCATTGGGTCTAGAAACAGAAGGCACTTGTGCAAACAGCCATGATGAAACAGAGTGGTACAGCTGATTCTGGCTCTAAAGGTTTACTCAGGAGCCTCGCAGATGGGCTCAGACTGTCCTGCAGTCAGCAGGGACTTTGCCCAGGACACCCAGGAGATGGAAGAGGACACTGACATGGAGTGGGGGGGACAGGCAGGGGCACTCCCCAGTGCAGCTCCTCCAGGATCAGGACTGCTGGGCACAGAGCCAGGGATGACCTTGCAATCCCAGGGACACTGTGCGCTGGGACCTTACCTGGGCAGGCACAGAGCAGGGCAGGCCTGAAAGCTCCCCAATTCGGGCTGCAGCTCGGGGGTCACTAGAGCTGATGAGCACAGGGGCGCTGATCTCCATGGAGTGCCGGTGGGTAGCCGCCTGTGAGGACTTGTGTGTCACACTGAGCGCAGTGAAGGAGTGGCGTTTCTTGGCATTCTTCTTACTGTCCATGCGCCGCTGAAAGGCGCTGACAGCCCCTGAACTGCCCACTGTGGGGCTCAGGCCTGAGCCAGCCACTGAGCCAGGGTCCGAGGGCAAGGGAGGAGTACAGCTGGATGCCGCCGCAGCAGCTGGGCACAGCTTGTCCATCTCGATGAGCTGCTTGGCAGAGTCGTTGAGCTGAGTGAGAAGGGGACGGGGCGTCACTAGGTGGCTGCTGCTAGCTGTGCTTGCTCAGCGCCCCTGCTGCAGCCCACTCAGGAGCCAGCAGCATTCACTCTGGTGGGGTCTTGCTCACCTGGCTTCCTGCACAAGCGGGCAGTGGGACAAGCAGCAGGCTCACAGCAGAGGTTTCCCTGGGAGCTGCTGAGCAAGGGGCTCACAGGACAGAGGGGTTTCCACACTGGCCCCCTCCCCAGCCCCCGCCATTGCATCTGGAGGTGGCCTGCAGCCCCACAGAAACAGACCAGGGTCTAAAGAGGCAAGGAGGCGGCTTCAGCCAGTCCAGCCGGCTGCAACCACTAGGACAGCTGCCCACATGCCACTGGGCAGTATTCCCACTGGCTGAAGCTGAGGCCTCCCCAGTGCTCCAGGCCTGGGACCACAGGCTCTTTCCACAAGAAGTGGCTACCAGTGGCCCTTGTGAGCTATGCAGGGCTGCCCTGAGCCGGGTCCCCAGAGGTCAGCAGCCATCCGCTGAGACTCCTCCCACAACTCCACCTGCCTCACCAGACAGCAGATGCTTTCACAGCTGAGCCAGCCTTTGACAACACCTGGTCCAGGTGGTATGTGATAGCAAGGAGGGGTTCAGACTCCCTCCAGTGGCCACTCAGCCAGGCCTCGAGGGCCACATCACCACCTGGATAGCCCCATGTACAGCTCCTGGCAGGTCTGTAAGGCACACCACTACAGGAGGAAGAACCCTGAGGTTGGGGAGCATCCAGCAGCGCCCCAGACTACGAGACGGTAGGTCTGGTCACCCTCCATGAGCCCTGGCATAACCGCGCCCTCTTCCCTGCAGGACGTGTACATTCATGATGTCTGGTGCAGCCCCTCTCTCCTCAAGTGTGCCTGGTTCAATCTAACACATACCTGATGGGAGAATCTGCAGAGACTTAGAAGAATTAAAGGAAAAAGAACTATCTATTGTGTATAGGGTGGTCAGGAACAAACTGTGACACTGGGCCAGACAGCCACAAATGGGCTGAATGACGTCCCATGCTCAGCTTGATGAGCACCTGCTGGATCCCTTCCTCCTCCTCCTCCCCATACTCCAAAGCTGGGAGTGCTGAGGCAGTGCCAGCTGCCCTTCGGAGGCCAACACAAGTCTGGAGATGTGAAGCACGAGCTATCACACCTCTGAGCCTGTCCACATCAGCCTCAGAAGGGAATGGGGTGAGGCAACCGTCCAGCAAGTCCAGGGGGTGGGAAATGGGGGCCAAGTGGGCCCAAAAGAGGACTGCATGTCACCTGGCACTGCAGCACCTTCTCTGCTAAGCCCACACACTGCTGCAGGGCCCTCTGATGAAGAAGCAGACCGGCAGTGTCCTCTTCACCCTTTGCTCCAGGGACAGGGGGCTGAGTGTAGCCCCTCCTCCTGCCATGAGGCCCTTGCTGCCACTGTCAGGAAGGTCTCCCCCCCCCAGGTTCTCCACATGCACACATCTTCCCCTCACTGACCCAGAGACACCACCTGCCTGGATGCTGGGCTCAGCAGAGACTGGCAGCCACTCTGATGGTTCCTGGAGCAAAACCAGGAAAGGGAGGCTCGCCCTCTTCCTAGCAGGTTTGAGTGATCACATGTAGAGCTGGCCCTGTGCCCAGCCCCAGAGCCATCTCAACCCTCCTCCTCTGCCTGCAGCCAGAGCCCCTGCCCCAGCTGATGTGTCCCTTTCCACTCCCACGCCCATGGAGCCTCAGCCCCCACCCCGTGGTTGCATCACCACGCTGCAGGTCCACAGCCAGGGCCTGGGAGGTCTGCACATGGAGACTGTGGGCCGAGGGCCAGGGGTGGGGGGTGCCGAGGGCCAGGACCACGAAAAGCCCCACCACACCTTCCCTATCCCACAGATCTTCATGGAAACAGAAGACATGTTCATTTCAATTGGAGATAGAGAGACAGAACTTCTGAAAGAGGATGGGGACCAAGAGACAGAGAGAGAGGGAGGGAGGGCAGAGGAGGGGTGAAAAAGGGTTAAGACGTTATGTGTGCACCAACTCTCATGAGGGATGTGATCATTATGCACTGCAAATGTGGCCTAATAAAGGTAAAAATTTGCAACTTCCCAACAGAAGGGACTGGTGACCATGACTGGTAGCATTGTCCTGGTTACTCGAGGAGTCTCGATGCACCTATTCCCTTCCCATGAGATGTCCCTGACAGCACCGTCTCACTTTGTGGATGTCCTTCGCCAAGCCTGGTCCTGCACTCCTCGGAGCCTGGGGTCAGATGTGGAGGTCAGCAAGGTGGATGGTGCCAGTAGGGCCTGGCCCCACCGGGACAGTGACTGCGAGGTCAGTGACCCTGCCTACCATCTTTGTAGCATCAACACACCCCTAGTTCACGGTTGGCCATCAGACCCAAATGCACATCTTCATGAGATCTGGATGTGGGCCCCTGGAGGTCATCAGTGTTCAACGGGGCTCTTTAAGTGGCCCATAATGTTTTTCATGAGAAGAGGCACAGTGACCCAAGTCGGTATGTCCATACCCCCCATGTGCCAATTTCCACCCTGGTGGCACAAATAGTGATGGCAGGTAGAAGGATCTGGACCCAGACCCTGGACTCTGACCACACATAGGCCACAAAGTGCAACATGTCCCCCTGAGGCCACTCCAAGTCACTGCTGGCCTGTCACTCCTTGAGTGTCACAGAGGCAGAGGTGGTGAAGACACGGCCCCCTCTGCTAGAGACCTGGATGCTACATTCTTCGGGAGAACCAGCTGCCAGCAGGACAGAGCAGAGGGTCAGACCCCGGCACCACATGCTTACTCCTAACCTGGGGTGGGGGTATCCTGGTGGCCGATGGAGCTGGTGCCGGCCCTGGCCCAGCATACCTGAGGTCACCATCCTCACCACACCTGCTCTGTCTTGTCAACCCCAGTTCAGCAGCAATGTGGCCACTGCACAGATAAGAAAACCCAGACACAGAGCAGCCAGGTCCCTCAGCCGAGTTGCATGTAGCCACCACACTCGCCCTGTCTGCAGCTCCTCCATGACTCGCTTACTCAGCAGCACTCAGGCCGCTCAGTCCTGGCCACCTTCCAGCATCCGTGGAGGACACGACCCTGGCCTGGGCTCACCAGAGCCCAAACGTGGACCATGAAAAATCAGAGCTTTCTGAGGGGAAGCACAAGGTGGAAGTCCGCGTAGCACAGAACACCAGAGCGGCCACCCTGGCTGGGTGCTGCTCCTGCCTGCCCGAGGCCCCACGAGCCGAGCATCCTCTCCAGGCCTCTTCCTGCACAGTGAGCTCCAGACATCAGCGACATAGCATGAGTAACCCTGCTATCCTGGGCACTGGCGCCTCCAGAGGCTGGGTTTCCTGCTCAGCTAGTAACGTCTTGTGATTCTAAATCCCCAAACCCAAACTCTGAAACACATGCGGTTCCAAGCATTTCAGGTAAGGAATGCTCGGCCTGCCCTGGGTCCCACCACCTGATAAGATACTCTTCTAGTTATTCAACAAACACTCCTGGCAACCTTGCCATGAAAGCCGCTGCTACCCTGGGGATTCAGCTGTGCATAAGGTTAGCAGCTCTGGAGACTGGGCAGCAGCGTGATGAGGCCCAAGGGCTACATTTGCCCTGTCACCCACACCCCACAGCACCTGCCGCTATGGCTCTCCTGTTTGCCTCAAGTCTCACTCATTCCCTGATCCATGGACCCAGGGCACAGTCACACAGTGACCATGCTGCCACCATGAGGACAGAAGTGACTTTAGAAAACCAAAGCTCAAAGAAGGCAGATTCTGCACCAGGGACAACACAGGGTAGATTTCACTGTGGGAGGAGGGAGGACTGCTAAACAGGACAGTAGAAGACCTTAGAGGGGAGGGGAGGGGGAAGAGATGGGGAATGGGATGGGAGAAGAGAGGAGAGGAGAGAAGAGTTTCCTCTTAGGACAGGAAATGCCCCATGCCTCCTGGCACAGGGTAGGCATGAGTGGTGACGCTGGACAGCCGGGCAGAAGGTGCAGGCCTCCTCCTCCTGGGCGTTGGGATCTGTGGACTGCATCTCGCCTTGCTGACAGTCACCCTGCTGGGGACTCCATCTGCCTACTTGGCATCACACAGACCTCAGTGGTAAGCACGTGGCACACCTGCTGGAAAGCACCTTCCTGAGCAACAGCAGCCCCCTGCAGATGGGCTACAATCGGGTGGCGGCGAGTGCATCTGAAGACACTGGCCTAGGTCTCTTGTGGGTGAGGACTCAGGAAACACCAACACCTGCGGGGTCCCCAGCCAGCTCTGTTTGTAGCAAGCAGCACGTCCCACACGTCTGCAACCCCAGGCCGCCTGCCAGCCAAGGACGCACACCCGATGCCCAGTGGGGAACTGGCTCCTCTCCCCTTTCAGTCTGCTCCCTTCCTGCCCCAAATTGCCCTGAGCTCAGGATCGAGGCAGGGAGAGGAAGACATAGAGTCCTGGTTCTTCGTGGGACTCAGAGCACAGCAAATCTGCCTCAGTTGCTAAAGAGTTCCCTTGGGAGGGTGCTGTGACACAGTGACAGGCAGCTTCACGCAAAGAGCAGACACAGGGCCACAGTTCTGCTTCTCTGGAACCTGGAGAAGAGCCCTCTGCAGATCCCTGGGCACAGGTAACCCTTCGCCTGGCCTAGCACGCACACTGCTGGCCATCTCAGGGACAGGACTGAGAAACACTGTCGCAGGCTTTCTGCCCTGGTGTCGTGGGTCGCAGGCACCTGAGGAGGCAAGAAGACAGCAAAGAAGACAAGAGCAGAGCGGGCACAGCTCTGCCAGAAGGTCCAGGGCCACGCTGCCCCCGTGAGATGCGGTGAGGCCTCTCCCCAAGGCCTCCCATCAGTGCCAGTGTTTTCCGGAGCACCAATATGTTATTTATGTTACAGATGTGCAACGTTCTAAAAACATACATGAATTTGAACATATGCAGTGAACCAGAATACATACTTGCCTTATAAGAAACACACAAAATGAAAATCTGAGTCTACAAGTTAAAAAGTTTAAAATATTGAGCACTCTGGCGCCTGAGGGAGAAAGATCTCAAGTTTGTGCCACTCTGAACAATTAGGTAACTCTGCAAGCCTTGTCTCAAAATAAAATATAAAATAGGACTGGGGATGTAGCTCAGTGCAAAGGCTCCAGGTACCATCTCCAGTACAAGAAAAAAAAAAATTTAGCAAACAGCGAATCTTCAGGAGCTCAGATTTCTCCCCTTGCCCAGCTGCATGGTCCACCTTGGGGATCTGTGGCAGGGCCATGGCTTTCAAGCTATGGGACTACCGAGTCCTGACCAGCACTTTTCATAATATGCAAGGGAATAAAAAAATACCAAACTCCGAATATATCCCAGACAGCAGGCAGTTTCAGGAAAGGTTGGCTCCGTTTCACACGTGTACCTTTGGTGAGGCCCTGACACACATCGCCGTGAGTCACAAACCCAAACACCAGAAGCTACCTGTGGCCCCCACAAGCTGGGGGAGGAGGACTTGGGAGTCCCTGGGCTCTGGGTCAGTGGACTGCAGCGAGCTGAGAGAGGGGAGGGGCCACGTGTGGGTCCTGGCCAGTGGGAGGAGTGGCCCCCACAAGCCCTCTGAGCCTAGGGCCTACTTCCTGTCACAGGCTCTGTGTGGTGTGCAGGTGAGTTGATAAGAGAGTGAGAGACGCCTTGCTCTCAGGACACCCACCCAGAAGGCAAGAAGCCAGCAGGGATTGACTTCCGTAGTGTGTCAAATAGGGCTGAGCTCCATGAGGAGGCAGCAGCTGCATAGTCAGGTCCTGGGCAGCAGGGGCCAACGTGTCTGAAGGGAGCGGATTAGCAGGTGCAGATGAGGCTGCTGAGGGGTCACGTGTGGGGGTCTGCAGGTCTGGGACGGCTCAGCCCTGCTCTGCAGTGGGGGTGTGGAGGTCCAGGGTCATGGGGGCACCAGTGACGCAACATGAAGCTGCTGCAGTGCTGTGCACAGGAGACCCACAACTTTAGGAGAAAGGCTGCCAGAAATGCGGATGCAGCACACACCCAAGTTTGCCTCAAATATATGCAAATTTATACACAGAACAAAAAGGAAACGAACAATATGCTAATAACCTTTCACTCCAGTCCTTTCTTATGTGAATATTATATGTACTGGTAGGATTAGGAGTGATTTTAATTTTCTTCTTTAAACTTTTCTGAATTTCCCTGTTTTGAGAAAAAGCCAAGTATTGTTTTTATAATCAGAAAAATTCATTTAAAAACAAATGAAACAAAAAGCAGCTGAGGCCCAGGCGTCTGCGTGCCCTGTGGAGCCGGAGCACGGAGGTCATACGCATCTTCCACTCTGTCCGAGTGTGAGATGCTGCCGAGGCTTCTAACCCCACATGGACACAAGCTTTGTGCACAGCAAATGAGACAGGGCACGGGGGGTGGGACAGAGCAGGACGGACGGCTACAGCTAAAACTGTAGCCACCCCGGACACAGCATTAAGTGTCTAAGAAAAGCAGACACACAAGTTCTGCTGCAAGCTCAGCAAAAAGAAATACAAGTAAGTACATGAGCCCTCTCCTCTTAAACACAAGACGGTCACAGACGCACCAACTGGCCCTCCAGGGTATTCCTTTGTCCTGGTCTCAAGCTCATTCTGTTCCTCAGGAGGCACTGGCCGTGACCACACAGCTGGGCGCCTCCCTCAGACAGGAGCCGGGGCACCATCGCCCCTTCCTCCTGATGGAAGTCCTGAGCAGAGGCTCTGCCTCAGGGGAGTCCTCTCCTGAAAGCTTGAGTCTCTTGACAGTGCCCTTGCCCTGCAGGCATCTGCGACTTGTTCTCAAGGTGACTCTTCCTCTGCACTGAACAGAGCATTAAGTCCATCCCAAAGAGTCTACCCCAAAGAGCTCCCTTAAGCAGGACAGTGTTCTGCTTTCCTTGTTTGTGTCATGGCCCGGATCACCCACTGCAGGACTAAGCTGCAGTCAGGCAGGACAGAGGGGCTTCCCGCAGCTTGTCTCATGGGAGGCTTGTGACTTGGGGGACTCTGGAGTCTGGGTAGAAATCAAAAAATGACAGGTAAATAATTTATAATACAGCTCTCACTGTGACAGTCACTGTAGCATGTTGTTGTCACTAATACAACCTTCCTGGGACCCTTAAGGCAGATGAGGTGACTGCTCCCATCACAGAGATGAAGAGATGGAGGTGTGGAAATGTCACATGACACACTCAGAGGGGTCTCTGATCCACCAACTCAATCCTAAGGCAGGGGTCAAGGACTGGATAGATACAGATAAATGAGCAAATGGTTGGGTAGAGGAATACAAAGGAAAACAGATGAATGAATGGACAAATGAAGGGTGAGTGGGTGAATGGGTAGTTGGATGAAAGGAAGAATGGGTAGATGGATGGATGAATGAATGGGTGGCTAGATGGATGAGTGAGTGGATGGATGAATGATTGGATAAATGAATGGATAGGTGAATGGATGGGTAGAGGAATGGATGGTGGTCTGAAAGGGACATTGTGGAGGATTTTTAGGGGCAATAGAACCTTCTTTCACTCAAGACCTAAGCCATCAACGGAGACCAAGGCAGATGGAACTTCAGACTACTTGTTGACAATAGGGCTTGCCACTGACGGCAGGTATTTCACTGACACCAGGATGAACTCCTCTAGAGACCCAGGCATCGGTCTTGCAGCTATTAGGAGGTGTGACCGGCTGCGTGGGTTCAGCCAGTCAAGAGTGCATCTGCGGCAACCTGGAAGCCTCTCAACTCTCACCCAATAGCTTCCCCAAGAGCAGACCAGAACTCAGCAGGGCAAGGAGCAGGAGGTAAGAAGGATCACTGAAAACAAGACACTGCAAGAGGTGTTCCTAGCCAAACTTTGGCCTTTGCTTCCCAGGGGAAAGAATTCTCAATAGCTTCAGACTAGGGCCTTAATTTCTCTCACTTGAAGGATTTGAAAGATAAAAAAGCAAGTGTGGCTTTGAGCTGAGTGGGCTGAGCAGGAATGAGATGATGCCAGAATTAGCTGCTGCTTTTCATTCTGGAGTAATTAGCTGAGCTGAGACGCCGTTAGAGTCTCCCAGATGCACACGTGGGTGAGCATTTCTGCTGAATTCTAAAGCTACCCTGGCCACAGGCAGTGTGCTCCTTTTCTCCTCTCAACAGGAAGTGCCTCAAGAGGTAACTCAGGAGAAGGCAAAGAGAGCTGAGCGCCCCCAGGTGGGGGTGTGATCCTGACAGCGACCCCCTGCCAAGGGCCAACATTAACTTGGAACTGCAGGTCAGCTTCTCCCCCAAAGCCCAGTTCATTCTGGCATGGAGAGCAGGTGAAGACAGCCTCATTGTCCATGAGGCCACTCTTGTCCCTGTGAGCAACACACAGGTAAGGAAGAATGGGGTGCCAAGGCACAAGAGCCGATTCGCACGAGTGGGCAGTGTCCCCAGGGCTCCCGTGCCCAGCTACCTGCCGACAGCTCAGACTCCTCTTCAGTCTCTCGTGGCACGTCTGGTATAGCCCCCTCTCGTTCCTCCAGATCTAAACAAGCCTGTGCACAGCAAGCCCTGAGTCCTGACTTTGGGCAGGCCATGGGGGCCTTCCAGAACTCCAGGTCTCACACCCAGGGTCACACTGAGTTTCTCACGCCACACTTCACTATCTCACACACCAAGTCTCTCACACTGCACCTGTCACACTGTGTTTCACACCACTGTGGCCAACACTGACGGCACACCTTCCATCCTGGCAGCCCTTCTAACCCAAGACAGCCAGCAAACAGGAATGGAGACCACACTTGCACAAAGTCTTCTGGCCCTGAGCTAGGGTGCACCCATCACATGGTGAGGACCCTTGCTCAGCCTGCCAAGGCCTCTGGGGTGCTGAACTGGCACTGGGTTGCCAGCCTCAAGT
Source organism: Octomys mimax (assembly GCA_002564305.1). NCBI lineage: Eukaryota > Metazoa > Chordata > Mammalia > Rodentia > Octodontidae > Octomys > Octomys mimax. The sequence continues at coordinate 3,038 of NDGM010945268.1, read as the reverse complement.
TCCCTGGAGGATGATGTCTGCCCACATTTGAGGTGGGACCAGTGGCAAGACCTGTCTGGCTAAAGCAGGAGAGTGAGACTGGCATACAGCTCCCAAGAGGGGAGCAAGCACTCCTGTACTCACAGCCATCGTCCATGCAGGTCACCCACAATAGGACTGAGGTGCATCTAGAGAAACAGGCAACACACCCCTGTGTGAAGTGAAGGGGACCCGGGGAGACGACCTGTGAGCGGGAAGATGTGCCCTCCATCCATGTCTTCTGGAGCTGGGACACTCCTCCTCTGCCCCCAAGCAGCAGGCTCCAGGTCCCCAGCCTCACACTGAGAGGCCCACCTCTGCTCCTTGCTCTGGAGTTTCGGAGTTGGATAGCACCCCAGGTTTCCAGCCCACAGACAGCCTGCTCAGGGGCCAGTCCCCTCCTCCCTCACAAGTATGCAGGCCCTATTGGTGGCAGAACCCCAACTAATACATCCTTACTCAACTTCCTCCTGTAAACATTACCTGCCTCCATCCAGGGGCTGGAAACCAACAGGGCAAAGTTAAAGAAGTGACAAGCACAGATCTAACGCCAGAGCCGACATCCACAGCAACAGGGAACACACAAAGCTGAAGCTAGGAGCTCTTCTGTTCCCAGGAGAGCAGTCATGCCTGTGCGTTACTGCCACATGGGCTGTCAGCACGTTAGAGGCTGTGGTTCAAAACAGCGTTCTATGAAAAGTAAAGTGAGAAGAGGCCAGCACGCAGTGCAGAAGGCGGAGGTCAAGGTCAAAAGTGACAGAGGCCTAGAACAACTGCAGGTGCCGCACGTCCTCATTCTGTGCTGACGATGAGTGGCAAGGGAAACAGTTATCACTAGGAGCGGCCACTCTGGCGAGGACTTCTCCTTGCTGGGCTGCGCCCAGGATCCACACACCATCCAACTGGAGCCACCCTGATGGACATCACCAGGCAGAGGGCTGGCGTCTGCTCAAGCCAGAGGGCTGTGCCTACCTCCACACGGCCCCAGTACCCTGGATGAGGCTGCCCTGTCCCTAGAGCCAGCGTTGCCCCAGCTCTCCACCACCCTGACCCCAGCACTCTCAACATACATGCCAGGGCTCTGGCTCCAGTTCCCATAGTACACGGGTCTCCTGAGAGCTACAGAGGCGAAAAAGCTGGCCGCAGCCACACAGCTGTGCACCAGGGCAGTCCAGGCCTCCCTCGTGTGTTGGCCTGCGGTCCTGCCACTGGGTCACTGTGGCTCTGAGTGCCAAGTTCTAGGCTGGCCCTGACCAAGCTGTATGCAAGCCCTCAAGAAAGGGACCAGCTGGGTGGAGGTGTTCACGGGGCGCTCTTGTGAAGGGCAGACCCCAGACTGAGAATCTGAGGTTTCACTGCAGCACTCAGTCCTGGCCCCAGGGGGTGCTGTGACATCCCATGGGAAGACGGGACTCCCTCAGACAGATTCTTCCTCACACTGTAAGAACAAGGTGTTTTGAGAGCCTGAGATGATGGTGAGTTGTTGTGCCCCTTAAGGATACAAAGGAGGGTTCTACAGAGTGTCTGGGCTCAGTCCTGGTCCCTCCTGGATGCATTCCGAGGGTAAGTACCAGCCTTGCCCTCTCCGTGTTCCTCATGGGGAAGGGCAAGGCCAGCCTGGGTCAAGGCAATGGCACCTTCCTGGCTGCCGTCTGACAGCTGGGCAAGTGTACTTGGTCTCCATGGGGGAAGGGTGCTGGAGGCTGGCTATGTCCAAAACTGAGGGGAGGCGGGCCAGGCCATGGGGCTGGGGCGGGGCGGCAGGACGCACAGCCAAGACAAGCCAGAGGAGGAGTTCCCCCAGGGAGGGTCAGAGCCTTGGGCCAGGTGCTCACCCACTGGGATGGATGGCTCAGCAGACAGCGCCTGGGGACTGCAGGGGGCACAGGAGCATCATTCTGCAGGTGGGGACAAGGTTGGTCTTTGCTGGAAGGCGACGCCAACAACAAGGGAAAGACTGGTTCCACCACATCTGGCCCCTGTGTCTCACTGTGTCCACCCAGCAGGTCTAGGCAGGTCCTTAGGGCATGCACTCGTTCACCAGGCTCACCAAAGCTGGGGCATCCTGGCCCGGCAGCACGCAGGAGTGGAGTTCAGGCGAGGCAAGGCCCAGTGCCAGGCCACAGTGAGCTAGCGGGACCACAACTGCACACAGGCCCAAAACCTGACATCTGGCGCTGAGACGGGAAGGGGTGGAAGAGCACAGGAGGAGGACACCTCATCCCGACTCAGCGAGCCGCAGGACCGCTGGCATGCAGGGCGAGGTCAGGAGGGCCACAGGCCCCCACACAGGTGAGTGGGGGGTGACACTCTGGACATCCACCCTCAACCTCACAGTAGCAGGACTGTTTGTTCCCACCGCTGGGCCCGCCCCACCGCACGGAAGTGCCAAGCTGGACTCAGCTGTTTCATTCGTGACTCAGGAGTTGTTTCCATCCGGGCTGCAGTAACAAAGTTTCTATCAGCATTTCTGCATGCTTCTTTGGGTATCCCTTGAGATTCTGCCTGAGAAAATGTTTCACTGGGTAAAAATATTTGGGGGCTCCCATGTAGGACTTCGAGAGTTTTTTTTGTGTTACACCCTCATCTCTAGCAGTAGGATGGAGAAGAATGTCTGGCCCAATGCAGGCTGTGGCAACAGCAAGCAGGTGTGGGTGCCTGACACATGGGACATGTGCTCCAGACCTGGTCTGGATCGGAAGTGTCCCCCCAGCTCACAGGCTCACACACGGGTGAGGGCTGGATTCTGAGGTCTCCATCTGCATCTGTGGATTAATATACTTGGACCCTCAACAGGATGATGACGCTGATGGGAGGTGCTGGCAACTCAGTAGGTGGGGGATCTTGAAGCAAGGGTGTCATAGGTGCTATAGCCCTCAGGGGTGGAGTCTCATGCGTCCCACCCCTATCCCACCCCAACTGCCGCCAGCTGCTTTTCTCTGCCATAGCCTCACCACAGCCCAGAAGCAATGGAGCCCAGCAACCGTGGACTGAAACCCTGAGCCCAGAAGCAATGGAGC
>NDGM010945210.1:0-11362 GCA_002564305.1 Octomys mimax | reverse complement strand
GTACTCTCAGGATTTATCCTGTAGCCCTGTACCACCCTTTGTACATCCTTTTGTCAGTATCAGGCATGAGGATGAGTCACAGCCATAATATTATATATTTTAAACAATTTATAGAAGCAATATTGTTTTTGTCTTTAAATCTTATACAGATGAGTAGTTTATTTCCTTATAAAATGTTTCCTAAAAATATTTTTCACTTTAAAAAAGTACCACTTTGCATCAACTCCCTGAGTACATTTCTATAATACCAAGAAGTCATTGCAAAAACAGTAAAAAAAAATGAACTAGTTAACCTCACTGCTGTGGTGCTCTGACACCGTTCTTACCATAGATAAGCAAGCAAAATTGGTAAGAAAAAGGAAAGAAAAATTTTATAAGAAATTAAAAGGGATAAGACAGAAAAAAGAAAAATTAATCATCAACTACTCCCCTTTGTAGATGAGCAGATATCAAGCCATCCTGCATACACACATAAATATATCTATTCCCACCCCCTTCCTCTACTGTCCTTTTCCTCATCCAAGTTTGATGATAACAGTTTCTTTCCAGAGTGAGATGGAATCTCAGTGTTTTTCTTTGTTTAATTTGTGTTTCTGGATTGACCAATGATATTGAATATTTCTTCATGTATTTATTTGCTATTTATATTTCCTCATCTAAGTAGAGTGTATTTATCTCAGTTTCCATTTTTTGAACTGGGTGTTTAAATTTGGGAGGATCTGATTTTTTTCAATTCTTTGTATGTTCTAGATAGAAGTCCTTCATCTGAGGGACAATTGGTTAAATATTTTTCCCATGATGTGGGTTGTCTTTTAATCTCATGGCGATTTCTTTTGATGTAATGAAGTATATTAATAAGATGAGATTCCAGGTATTGATTATTCAAATTATTTCCCCTGAAGTTTGGGTTTGTTTAAGAAGTCTCACTATCCTTGTCTATAAGATTTCTACCTACTTTTTCTTCCAGTAGATTCAGTATTATTTTAATATTTAGATCTTTGATCCATTTTGACTTTACTTATGATTACAAACGTGAGTCTAGTTTTAGTCTTCAGCATGGAGAGAGCCAGTTTTCCACTGCAATTTATTAAGAGGCTAATCTGCTTCTAGGGAATGTGTTTGACCCCTTTATCAAATATAAAATTGCTAAGTATATTTATAGCATCTTCTAATCTGTTCCACTGATCCTCAGGTATTTTTTTTTTTTTTTTGCCAGTAACATACAGATTTTATCATAGTAGTTTTGTAGTATAATTTCAAGTCAGGAACTATCATGCTTTCTGTTTTGCCTTTGTTGCTGAGAATTGATTCTGCAATTCTTTGCATCTTCTGGCTCCAAATGAATTTTAGGAAATCTTTCTCTAGTTCTGTGCAGTATGTTAATGGTATTTTATTGGGATTACATTAAATATATATAACAATTTGGGGAGTATGAAGAACCTATTGGTTCTTTCTCGCCAAGAGCAAGGGATATATTTCCATGTAAATTACTCTCTTCAATCTCTTTTTTTTTCAGAGTACTGCAATTTTCATTGTATAAATCTTTTACTTTTTTGTTAGATTGATTTTTAAGTATTTTATTCTTTTGGATGCTATTATAAAGGGTGTGCTTTCCCTAATTTCTCACTCATTAAATTTATTGTTTGTCTACAGTGACACCATTGATTTTTTAAAGAGTAAAATATAGTAAAAAGATTAGAAATCATAAGAAATTTCATAAGCAAAGTAATAAAAATTCAACAGGACCAAATTTGGAAAAACAGCTCAGTGGCTTAAGTGTGTGCCTAGAAAGCAAAAAGTACTGACTTCAATTCCGGTATCAAAAAATAAAAAAGAAGAAGAAAAGAAAAGGAACTCGACAATGGTTGTTGTATTGGATAACATTATCTTCAAATTACTTATTTAGGTTTTCAGATATAAACCTGCAAAACTGATTTTAATAAGTTATAAGAAATGTTTTTTAATTAATCCATCGTTTTTTTAGTTTTCATTCTTTTGGTATAGTTTCTCACTACATAGTCCAAACTCATAGTGATCCTCCTTTCTCAGCCTTCCCAGTTCTGTGATTCCACATGTGTGCCACCACACCTGGTCTCTGGGCCAGCATGGTGCAGTTGGGAACCTGGGGCCAAACTTGGCAGGTGCTTACACCACCAGCTGTCTCCCTATCCTTAAGCAACTGATTTTTGATTGTTTACTTGTTTTTTCATTTTATGTATTTGATACAGGCTCTCACTATACAGCTTGGGCTTGTAGTGATCCTCCTATTTTCAGCCTCTCCAGCACTGAGATTCCAGTGTATCAACACAACCAGACTTGGTCATGGATTCAGTGTGACCTGAGGGTGGGGCCAGCATGACATGCAGGACTGAGGATCAAACCCTGGTCCCTGTACTTGCCCAAGTAGGCACTTAGTCTGCTGAGCTATCTTGCCAGCCCTTGTTTGTTTACTTCATATCCAGCTGCACTACTAATTTTGGTTATCAAATTGAGAAGTCTTTTGGTGGTGTTTTGGAGGTCTTTTATGGAGAGTACTATGTTGTCTGCAAATAATGATAATTTAGCTTCTTCTTTTCCTTTCCTTATTCCACTTTTTTTCTCTCTCTTATTCATTTCTCTGGTTAATGTTTCCAGAACTATATTAAATAAGAATGGTGATAGTTGACACCCTTGTCCCTGACTTTAGAGTGAAATTTTCAGTTTTTGTCCATTTAGTATTAAGTTGGCTGTTGGTTTATCATAGAAGGTTTTTATTAGATTGAGGTAGACCACATCTTTTCCAATTGGTGCCTATCATGAATGGTTTATCACGAGTGATTTTTGAATTTTGTCAAATTCTTTCTCTGCATCTGTTGAGATAGTCATGTGATTTTTATCTTTGACTCTGCTGATTTGGTGGACTCTATTCATTGATTTGCATATATTGAATCATCCCTACATTCCCGGGATAAATCCCATTTGGTCTAGGCCTATAATTTTCATGACCATTTGTTGGATTGTTTACCTTTATCTTACTGAGGATGTTTGCATTTGTATTTATTAGGGAGATTGACCTGAAATTCTCTTTTTTGATTGTAGTCTTTCTCTGGTTTTAATATCAGGGTAATACTTGCCTCCAGGGATGAGTTAAGAAGGATTGCTTCCCTTTCAGTTTCATTGAAGAGTTTGAGTATTACTGATATTAAATCTTCTCTAAATTTCTTGTAGAATTCAGCACTCAATCCCTTTGTTGGTAAGTTCTTAATTAAATTTTCAATTTCTTTAATTCATATTGGGTTATTCAGAATGTTTATAGCTTCTTGATTCACCTTTGTTTATGCATAGGTGTCCAGGAATCTATCCATTTCTTCTGTTTTGCTTCCTATGAAAGCAAAGATTTTTTCAAAGTAGATATCTATTATCTGAATGTATACAGGATCTGTGGAAAGTTTCATTCCTCAATGTGTGACTTTAAATCTTTTCCTAGGGCTGGTGAGACAGCTCAGTGGACTAAAGCACCTCTTTAGGCAGGTGCAGGAACTGGGGTTTGATCCCTGGTGTGCCATGCCATCCCCACCCATGGGGCCTGCGGAGACAGAGATTGAGACTGGGCATGGTGGCACGCACCTGCAATCCCAGCACTTTGGAGGCTTAAAACGGGAGATCACCATGAGTCCAATCTGTGTAGTGACACCCTATAGACCCTTTACTAAACACACACACACACACACACACACACACACACAATTTTTCTTTCTTTTTTTGGATAAGATTGGCTAAGCGTTTATCAATTTTATGTATTCTTTCAAATAAATAACTCTTTGATTCATTAATTCTTTGTGTTGTTTTCTTAATCTCCATGGCATTAATTTCTTCTCTAAACTATAATTTCCACCCTTGTATGGGCTCTGAGCTTGTCTTACTCTTCTTTTTCTAGAAGCTTGAGGCGCAACATTAGGTTATTTTTTTGGCCTCATTCCATTTTCTTGATGTGAGAATTTACCATTATAAATTCCCCTTAGGACTGGTTTCATTCCAGCCCATAAATTCCAGTATATTGTATCTGTGTTCTCGTTTAGCTGTAAATATTGTTTAATGTCTTCTGTGATTGCATCAATGTGCTAAGTACTCCAGTCAGGTTTGCCATGGAAATTGTTATGGGTGTGGAGCTGATTTTGGCTGTTAGACATGAGGCCTCGGACTGGTCTTCTGTGAAATTCTTGAGAGCCAAACGGATCCTCACTGCTGCTTTAGACATGCTCACGTTGCTTCTCTTACTGATTATTGTGTCCTCCAAAGGCATGTGTGAGCCTGTGCACCTGCTGCCCAGCTGTCCAGGTTCTCAGCATTCTGGTCAGTCTGCCCACCAAAGGTGGGTATCCGTTCTTTATATTCCTAGTGCATTTGCTTTTATGACTTCTCACAATGATGTCAACATGGCACTTATTATTTTTTCTTATGGTAGATATTGTGAAATAGGAAATAAATTTTCAAATGGGAATGAAACTAGGGAAGGAGGAGAGGAAGGGGAAGAAAGGAAGGAAAAAGACAACAAAATGATAAGAAAAGAAGGAAAAATGGCAACAAATATGTAAATAGGGAAGGAAAGAGGAGAATGGGAAAAATACAAAGAATCAAATTGTATCACATGCAGGTACAAATTCCCTATGAGGAATGTGGTTATTATGTATACCTAAAATGTACCAAAAAAACCTTAAATAATTAAAAAAAATTGAAAAGTAAAAACAAGGCAGTATAAAGAAAAAAATGAAAGTTACATATATAATTTACATACAATTTATCATTTTATGGTATTAACATCTATATATAATTTTCTCTCTAAGCTAATATACATAAATGTACACACCAAACTATCCATCATTTATTCATTTTTATGTATTTTGAGAGAGTGTTATTCACAGTAATCTTCTTTTATATATTTCAAGGTTTTTATTTTTTCCTACCTTTTGTTAGAATCCATTTCTATGATCATTCCTTATACATTTGTTAAATGAATTACATTCACCAAATATATTTTCAAATCTCTAATTATTGTCTTTTCTATGAACTTATAATGTTTATCTTAAGTAGTCTAAATAACAAGTTTTCAGTTGATTCCAATTATTTTTTGTTGGGGCTGGGGAGTTAGCTCAGTAGAATAACTGCTTGCCTGGCAAGCCCAAGGTCCTGAGTTCAGTCCCCGTTCTTAAAAAAAAAAAAAAAAATTCCAATTATTTTTTGTTATTTCCTTTACATATTAATTCTACGATGGTAAACCTTGTGCCTCCTGCCGTGTCAGCCCACAAGGTAGCCCCAGGGCTTCTGGTTTCTAAGATTTACACATTGTACTGGGAGTTGTTTCTGAAAAGAGTGAAATACAATGGAATAGCTCATGTCATTTCTGAAATGAGATTAAGGCCTCCTCTCTACATCTCTGTCTCTCTGTCTCTGTCTCTCTGTTTCTGCTTGTCTGCCTGCCAGTCTCTGTCTTTATCTGACTCTCTGTGCATCGCTGTCTCTGCTTCTGTCTTTTCCCCAGTTACTCATTCTGCAGAAGTTGGTTGCTACATCCCAAGTAGGGTCAGGCAGCTGAAGCCCACGTGATGAGAAAGAATCATTGGCCATGGCTGGTAAGAAACAAGCTCTAAGGATCATCACCTGACTAGGTTCTCCAGGCCCAGTTTATCCCCTGAGACAAATAAACACCGGTTGTATAGTGTTTATGTTTTGCTCTTTTCCTTTTGATGAAAATACAAGTTTAGAGCATATTATAAACTCTGACATAGATAAATGTGTTAAAATTTGGGAGTGCTTTTACTCTATCAGCTTTTCTAAATTTTCTCTATTATTTCCTCCTACTAATAGCTCCTTCTCACTATGAATTGGTATGTATTAAAATAGGAAATTTATCAAATGAATATCAGTGGTGTGAGGGAAATAGAGTCGTACAATCTGTGATTTTTCTTAGGCATATGCCGGGCAAGTCTTCTTTATAATCATGAAATTTGCCAATCTCTTTCCCTTTAAAAGAGATTTTTGTCATTAGGCAGCAGGGATAAGCATTATGGTTGAAAGGCCTAAAATGATAGGATTCTACCCCACTCATGGTAATTACACAACTTTCAATATTTAGGATATCTGTAAGAGAGAACTGCAAAACCTCTTTAAAAACTTTACATTTCCTATTTTAAATATATTATTACAGAATATTAGTAAAAATCCACAAACAGCTCATACATACAACTGATTTTCATATATCATGTACGGGACTAGAAGTTCCTAGCCATTTGACAGATAGCTTTACAAATGATAATGCAAAGACGAAGAATTGCATTTTTGCCTACAGCAATTTTGTGATTAACAACATGTAAAAGCGATTTTTACTTTTGATTTATCACTAATAAGACCAAAATTAATAAAAATATAGAATGAATGTGTTAATGTTTAAAATGATGCTATGTTTAAAGAATAAACTTTCCAAACTTGGTATTATTAGTAAACATCTCCAATCTTTAATTAGATATGAATGTCTCTCATCATAATTGAAGAAGCTGTTTTGAGTTATTTAAAGAAAACAGTTTTCTTTAAACATCTGTTTTGTTCACTGTTTTGCTTTTTTTGTTAACTTATAAAATCTGTTTCAGGTTCAAACTTAAAATGAAATATTATCATAAATATGATAATTCACTCAATGCCTTAAAAAGCACTAGGGTTTATTTTATTGTTCCTTGAATCTACAAACAGCTCATTAAGATTCACTGAGGTGAATTCTGTGCTCTGCAATTCCCACCTCTTAGGGGAAGAGATGGCTTATTTGGCTAATAGATTTATTATTTCTGTCCGTGGTCCATTGGTTCCGAGGCAGAAGCAGCTTGGTGGACAAGCATAATGAGGTCAGCTACTCACCTTATTGTCACAGGAGTGCTCTCTCGGCAACACAAATACTAAAATTGGAACATTGTTACAGGAAGCAGAAAAGGATGTAGCCAGGGACAAGTATACACACTCTCAGGTGATGCTCCCCAGTGACCTACCTTTTATAAGTAGCCACCATATGAAACAGTGGATTGATCATTGAAAAGCATAGTGCCCCACGATCCAATCACTTTACAAAATCTACTTCTTCTAGACTTTAGAGGGACATTTTCGGTGTAAACCATAGCCATTTTAATAATGTTATGGAAGGTAATCTGTTTCTTGAAAACTTTGCCTTACCTAAGATCTAATTTTCTTTCTACAGCACAGCAATTCTTAAGAATATCTGGTCTGACACAGCATGAGAATTAGAAATTTTCAAAAAAAATTATCTTACTCTTTTCTTTGAAGAAGAGAAATTCAATAGCAAAGATTATATGTAGGTTCTCAGTATATTCTCCAGTAGTACCTGAATAAAAGTAAGGCATATTTTATATCAGTTCACTTTAGTAACTGAAACTTTTTCTATTTTTAAGGAAAATTTCCAGGAATTTTAATTAAGTACATCATAAAGGTCAAACATTTGGCTTTCCTGAACTACACTGAATGAAGTGGAAATGTTTTGGGCCATATAAAATATTTAATACAGCTAACACAAGTTTAATAATTAATTAGAAGAGATACACATTTGCTTAACAATAGATGCCGCTGTTCACAGGCACTTGGGTATTGTTAGATTGAAATACTAGTATTGGTAATGACTGCGTTGCACTTGCCAGGCAAATGTATGGTCAGTGTAAGTCCTAATTTGAATGACTATGGTAGGTGCAAGAGGTAAAGTTAGCTTAGCTCTGCAACATGCTTTTTCCTCCACAGTATTCCGTTGTTGCGTAAGCAGCCCACACTTGAGCAACACACAACCGAGTCATGAAAAATACAGTATTGCTAACATGAACCTAATACTGCTGACTGTTCACAATCTCGTGGGTCTGTGTTACTAGTTGTGCTGGTTTGTGTGTAGCCTGCAGGTCATAAGTTGGTGATGTAAGTTTCAGTGAGGGGTTTACAAGGGAAACAATGCCATACATGACATTATCACTTATAAGAATATTTTATAATAGTCACCCAAAGAATCATATACAAAGAGAGATTGCAGGAATTTTGTCTACACAGTAAAGGCCAAAGAATCAATTAGAGGGCCTGGATTCCAAAATAATGTCCTATGTGAGTTCAGCTGAAGAACTAGAGTCCATAACTATGTCCCTTCAAGCCCAGCTGGAGACCAAGAGTCCACAAGAATGCCTCGTGCAAGCTTGTTTCACAGATCTATGCTGGGAAGAACCAAAGGTCAATAGTGGAAGGTAGAAAGTCTTGTGTAAAGTTTAGGTGAATTGTTATTGATTTTACACATTTCAAGAAAATACTGGGCCTTTCTTTTTTGTTGTTTTTGTATTTGGTACAGGTCTCACTTCTCAGCTTAGACTCATAATGATCCTCCAGGTCCCAACTTGGAGGCTGGCTCAGTGTGTCTGGGGGTGGTACTGGTGCAGCAGGGAGTGCCAGGGATGGAACACTGGTTCCTGTGCTTGCCTAAGCAGGCATTTAGTCTGCTGAGCTATCTCACTGGCCCTGTTTTGTTTTGTTTTGATTTTAGGCCCTGAACTACTGTGCTTTCTTCATATTAATAGTTATATATATCTATATCTATATATATATATCTATATCTATATATATATATATGCAACATATGCAATATAATAACCATTGTTGAATTTCCTATCATCCTGTTTTTTTAAAATCTGTGTCATTTCTAATTTTTTTAATTTTATTTTTTAAATAAAATAAAGAAATTTAATAAGTATTGGCAGTTAAGAAAATAGAATTGTTCCTCATTCTAAAAATAACAAAATAAATGCAATTTCAGATGTTAATATACACATGCATACTTTTGTTATTCTGTCTGACAAGATAATTTAAGCAGCACTCAGTTTAAATAATCTGTTTAAGTTATTTAATTTAATTGATTTCATTTTAAACTTGTAGAGACTGACAAACATTAACAATAGTGCACATATGGAAATTTGAAAATAAACACAATAGCCCTTTTCATTTATTGGTCTATACTTCCTTAATAATTAATATTGAAGTATTTTTAACATATTTTATTTGTAGTGCTTGAATGATAAAATTTTATCTTGTAATTACTCCAGACTCTTATTAATAAATTTCCTAAGTATATTAATTTATTTACGTAAGCTCTTAGGCTACTATCAAGATATATAATTAATGTAGTATTGGAATATATATATATATTTTTTTAAGTTTGCAATTTATTTAAGTTTGCAATATATTTATTTAAGTTTAAGTTTGCAATATCTTTAAATTTCTTGTGTTTTTATGATTTCATGTTCTTACAGCCTTTCTAAGTTATTTTATATTATTTTGTTTGTGGTTTAAATTAAACAACAATTTTAGTCTTCACCACTTAGAAATAACCAAGATAAAGACTGGCATTGCATTTTTTTTGATAAGCATGTGTAGTTAAGATTATCATCTCTAAAAGAGAATTTTAAAATGATTGACAAAACTTTCTAACTTGGAAATAAATTTCATTAGTAGTAATAATAATAATATTTATAATTTTCCTTTTGTTTTACTGGAAATATATCACCAAAGAACAAGATAGATTCTATTTGAGATTGGAATTCACAAAGTAGTGAATTTTTTTTAAAGCAAAAAAAAAAAAAAATTAAAGCAAGAAGTCAAGGGAGTTTCATCTGCCAGCAGGAATTTTGAATAAATTGCCTTTATTTTCTCCTCAGAGAAACAGAAAGTTAGAATGGTATGTTATTTCTGATTATCCAGACCTTTGCTTTCCTTAAGTGTTTTTTGTATTCCTCTCACAATTTTGAAATTCCCATGCTCCCACCCGAATCATATTAGAAAGAGAGATAGAAAAGCATCGTTCTCCCCATGCCTCCTGTAATCACAGATCTCTCCTCTCAGAATAACTTGCCTCTCTCATTTATCTCAAGAAGATTGTTGGTGACATCATGCAATTACTTTTGCTGTCTCAGTGCAATAAAAAAGAACACAAGCTAAAACATCTGAAAAATATCCCAACTTTTTGTTCTCACTTTTTAAAATTATATATGAATTTTCTCTTAGCAGCGTATGGAAATACAAAACAATTCCACCCAATCTCTAATCTTTCTTCTGTAAAGAGATAAAATTTATTTTGACTCTTCTAGAATATGAGTTGGGGTTGGGGTCTCGCTGCTAACAACGTGAGCAACTTGTGAGTAACTTATAGCTTGTGAGGCAAGATTAGAAAAGGTGACCTATGGGGCATGTTGATGAAAGCCCTGGGTCCTAGCACCCTGGGGGACTGAAGTAGGAGGATGGGAATTTGATTGCAGTTTAGGGAACTCAGTGACTTAATGATCCTGACTCAAATAAGTTAAGATAAAGAGAGGAGGACTGAGATGTAGCTCAGCACAAAGGCCCTGGATTCAGTTCTCAAGAGATGGGAGTGAAGAAAAGATGAAATAGATTCAAGTTCACTTTACTGTCTGTTTACTGTCTCTTTGCAGTTTGGGTCACTTTGTTTCATACCTTTCTATCCACTTTGTTGTCAAGATCACGAGATTAGCGAATATAAAGACAGATGTCAAACCCTCCCATCTAGAACCTCTAAATCCCTTCAGCAACAATTACCAGACACCAACTTGAGTCAGCAAACCTCTAGAAAATGATCCAAGTCCTCAGACACAATGAGGCACACATAATCAACCCGTTTGTACCTAATGAACAAAATAAATGGTGGCTATGCTCATTTGGCTGCCACTAGAATAAAATGCTGTAGCCAAGTGTCATAGTTCAAGTGTCATAGCCTGTTTTAGGGATAGTGAACCAGTACATTATTTCTAAATGAGGAAATCTTGTCACATGAAAATGGTAATATCTTCTACATAACCACTCTCCTGGGATTCTTAGGCACTCCTAGCGTTACAGTGGAGAAATAATATGCTTTAAAGACATACAGCATTGCTTAGTACCTTAGATTATTTACTTACTATTATATTACTTTTTCAAGTTTCTGCCCTAGTACTTCAATTGTTTTTAATATTAATAGCAAAATTTCAAAGTTTTCATAGTTTCAGCAACTGTCTCAATAAAATAAAGAAAAATATTATCAAGTGCTTTAGAAATTATTTTTGAAATTCATTTTCTTTTTAGCCATTGACAATTATAAAAATAATGTATCCATATAAAATAAAATATTCACAACTTATACCAATTTATTTTTTGACTTGGTTAATAGTCTTTGAATAAAAATGTCTTTTCTGTAAGGAACAGATGCTTAATTCCTGAGTGCAAACTCAAGCCACGGGTAAGATCTCATTTCAGGGGGCTGGCGAGATGGCTCAGTGGTCTAAAGCACCTACTTGGAACAAGCTTGGCGAAG
>NDGM010945205.1:0-12200 GCA_002564305.1 Octomys mimax | reverse complement strand
TTTCTTTCTTTTCTTTTCTCTCTCTCTCTCTCTCTCTCTCTCTCTCTCTCTCTCTCTCTCTCTTTCCTTTTTCTTTTGAGACAGGGTCTCACTCTGCAGTTCAGGCTGCTCTTGTGAAGCATTGTACAGCTTAGAAAACCCTCCCAATGATTCCCCTGTCTCAGCCTCCCAAGTGCTGGGATTATAGGCATGGGCCATGACACCCAGCTTGTATTCAGTTCTTGACTGTGAGTTCATGGAAAATGCATTTAAAAAAATCTTCCTTAGAAATGTTCTATCTGAATCTATTTAAGCTTTAAATTTGACAGTGCTTTCACTCTGCTTCACAACCAAAATGTAGAGGCAACGAGGGAAGGGGTGGGGAACGTTGTGACATCTTAGCTTCTTGCTCAGCAGGAGCATGAGCCTCCGGGCTATGCTGTCAGCCGGAATCTATTGCTTTCGTCTGATATTTTATTAGATTTTTCTAAGCTGTACAATGCTTAACAAAAATGTAATTCTAGAGCCAAATTATGATACCATTTAGATTTTTATCTCAATTCTTTGGGCTACTTTGCTAGGAAAAATGTGAACTTTGGCTTTAAGAGGAGATTTTGTGCATTTCTACCTGATATCAGATGAAGCTGTTAATAAAGACACACAAACACCTTTTCTGGTGTTGGCACTACTAGGAAGAACCTGTCTGTGTGGGGAGCATAGTCTCCTTTTTTGTCCCAGAGGTCTACAGGACCAAATATATATATTTGTAAGAGGACTCAAACTCAGGACCTCGTGCTTGCTAGGCAGGCACTTGTGCCACTGAGCTATATTCCTGGCCCAAGCCTAAAAATATTTTAAGTACCCTATGCCATTTCTCCACCTCCATTTCTCCCAGGGAAACCTTTTGCAAATAACTCAACATTGAATAATTTTTGATGAAAATATTTGTCATCAGTTGCGGGACAACTGGCTGTCAATTAACTGCTCAGTTTTGCAACTACAATTTGTTACCCTCCTGTTTCCCAGCAGGACACCCACACAGGCTCCTGGGTTGTTAAATAATTACCATGAGGTCACCCAGTTAAAAGGAAGGGTACTGTGTTCTACCAGCCTTGATCCAGAGTAGGATGGTGTCTGTTCTTGCTTGCTAGCATGTGCCAGGGCCTAAGCAGAGCCCAGCCCTGTACAAGTATTCAATAAAGACTGGCCTGTACAAGTATTCAATAAATAGTTTGAGAGTGAAAGAATGAAGGAGTGAAAGATGCAAGTGTTTAGATACGGGGCCTGAGCACATTCACATACGAGATCACAGATGCCAGCAAGCTAACATGAACAATTCTACAATGAAGTTTTCACCTTTTTTTTTTTTTAAAAAAAAAAAATGACATTAAAAATGGGATCAATTCTAGGCTTGTCCTCGATTTCAAAATATTTTAGAAATTATGATAGTTGTGGATAATAGGCCTTAAAATCAAAGACTTTAATTTCTAAGATGAAAAGTTAACAACGTTTTATAGATCCATGCAATTAAAAAAAACCAATCATCCAAACTGCAAAGTGCATTACTGCTCCAGACTCCTAAGGAAGTTTTATCTCATTAATATACAGCAGTGACCTATCTGGCCATTGTTCTTACTTTGCTGTTGACTTTGAGAATCTTAAGGAAGTCCTGAGGAAGCACGTTTTTCAATTGACTGTTCTTGAGAATCTACACCCAGGAGAGTGTCCGTGGGCCACACTTCCCAAGGTGACTCAGTAGGAGGAGCGCAGCCAAGGCTGTACCGATCCTCCTGCAGCCTGATCCAAGTACTGCCAGCTTTTGCCGCCCACTGAGCCCAGAACTCATTCTTGCACCAACATGGTAAAAAGGAGAGAAAGACAATTTTGTAAGCTAGAAGAAGCCTCCTCGCTCCAGTTT
Source organism: Octomys mimax (assembly GCA_002564305.1). Classification (NCBI taxonomy): domain Eukaryota; kingdom Metazoa; phylum Chordata; class Mammalia; order Rodentia; family Octodontidae; genus Octomys; species Octomys mimax. Next base: position 10,303 of record NDGM010945205.1, on the reverse strand, counting down.
CCGTTGTAGTATTCATAGTTGGGATTAATGTGCATTTTTCTAAGACATTAACCCTCTAGAGGTTATTTTATGTTTTTCATTGTATGCATTTGGTTCAGGGTCTCACTACACAGCTTGGACTCGCAATGATCCTTCTGTTTTCAGCCTCTCCAGCGCTGGGCTTACCAGCGTGCGCCACCACGCAGGGACTCAGTGGACAGCTCAGCACGCCTTGGGGGCGGGACTTGCGCGGCATTCGGGACAGGGATAAAACTCGGGTCCCTGCACTTGCCAAAGCAGGTGCTTAGTCCGCTGAGATATCTTGCCCCTCCCCGCAGGTTCTTTATTATACACGAAAGATTACTGGAGTATTAGGATTAGAAATGATGTCTGAATTTATTGTGAACAACTCCTAAACATTGTCTAGATAAGAAAAATCTGTTGTCAGTAGGAAATTTCCATTAGACTTTGCAATGGAAAACAAAGTAGCTAAGCTATATTATTATTATGACCATAGTATAATATTATGTTAGCCTTTGCCAATGGGAGAAGGTAGCCCCAACCATCATTTTAAAATTTAGGCAAACAACACCACAGTCGTCGTGTTAGAATGTCTGTTTATAACTTAATGTTCCCCTATAGGCCCCAAGGAACACAAATGCTGAGAAAACAAATATTATATTTCTATAATACTAAAAGAGAGATGATAAGAGGTAAGCTGACAAGAATTTTTCCAGACAGCTGTGTGCATTTTAAAAATAAATAACTAAATGGAAGCAGTTTGATGTTTGTTTGAGGAAAACTTGCAGGATAGTATAATGGATAGCCTATGCACAATTATTTTGGGAGGAATATTTGATTTCTGTGGGTGCAAACACTAATGATTAGGTTGCAAAGTGAAGGAGCTTAGAGAAACCATAGTGGGTGAAAAAATAAGCTATTTTCATTCCCTCTCAAACCTCTGCAAAACTACACTTTCGGTAATCTTTTGTCATTTTATGTGGCATTGTCTTATTAACTTTGAAATAATTCTGTACTCAAAATAGCTTCAAGTGTGACCACAGACTTGTCTGTGGACAGAACACATCATAAACACTTTTGTGCTCTGAAAATTTCCAAGTAAGGTAGACCTGGAGCATGCTCATTGGGATAATGCCTGTGGTCACCTTCAGCAGCCCCAAATTGTACTGCAGCCAGGACTGCTCAAGTTAAATCTCAGAAGGCATTTCCAAGGCTGCAAGCTTTCTGTTGTTCTAATCACAGTTTTTGTGGCTCCTATTTGCCTTTTCTGTATTTTAAAGATGGTATGGAATGACATTTCTTAGGTAGTATTTTCGAGGCTGCTTTAAATTTACTTTTTAAAAGAGAACTCAAAAATACATGGAGTCCACTTTTTCGTGTTACTTCTTCTCTTCTAAGTCTTTAAAAATTTGAAATAGCATAATAAAGTCACATCTGCCTTTCAATTTTAATACCTCAATTGGCCTGTGTTTTATGTCTGTATATATTGAGTATATTACACAGGGGCTGAATCTTTCTAAAGAGAGGGAACAGTTATTAGTAGGTAAAGCAGGATCCTAGAGCAATTTTGTGTGTACTCATCTGATTTCTGTAAGCTGATTCTACTTGTGTCCAAACAACTTGAGGTCTAGACATTTTTTCTAGAAAGATCTTAAGATGTTGAGGCCAAGGACTTAGTAGTATCACAAGTCTTTTTGAATCAATCTGTTATTTTTAAAATGCCAGATTTGATTGTAAATACATTAGCAAAGTCTAGGTAGTCTGATGCCTGCTGCTAACAATGTTCTCTTTCTAGAGCTGTTTCTCTCATGCTGATCCCAGTAATAGAATGGTTGAACATTTTACTACACATATATTTTTTGTTGATTGTCCTGCCATTCAAAAAAAGAGAAAAGAAAGAAAGAAAGAAAGAAAAAAACACCTGTGCACCACTCTTCTTCATGCGTTTGACACACAGGTTGAGCGTTGCCTTTAAGTTCTGGGAATTAATCATCCACCGCGGCTTCGAAAAAGCCCAGCATCACTTATCCTCTGGCCATCTAGCTTAGTTTACAGCCTAGAATAAATGGAAAAGCCTACTATCTTGAAGTAGCCACATTACCACTGAGACATTGTCTTCGTTTTGTTTTGTATCCTTCACTGGCCTCTAGGCAAAAATCAGCATCTTTAAATATCCAAAAGATTTGTTTGAGGTGGTTGATGTCACAATGATTTGTAGTCCTATTAAAATGGCATTTGCTGATGACATGATATGATGTGTCGCGTCATTTCATCTCAGCGTGAAGATGCTCTGGCCTTGTCATCACAGCCACACAGGTGATCTCGTCACCCGCGGCTCTAATGTGATCAGCCACACCACCAGCGCCCTCATTTGCATAAGTGCTTCTAGGAGATGGACCGAATCTCTAATTCGAAGTCACATCAAGGAAAAATGGCTGTTGCAGAATGATTTATCTCTTTATTGACTAAATGAAATTATTTAAATCCTGAAATCAGCTTTCTCTCTTTTAGCATTAGCATTTCAAGTGGAGATAGCTTGTTTCTATACCAGGATCTTAAGCACACACACACACACACACACACACACACACACCACACACATGCGCACACAGTAAAACTTCAAACAGACAATAAAGGATGTTCTCTTATACATTTAGCTATTCTCCGGTGTTTGTCAGCAGAAAAATGACAACTATAGGATATAAAAGAAATTGGATTATCCTTCTTGGCAAAATATTGTGCATTTGCACACACTCTACACAGACCTGGAACTGGCCTAGTGTCACTTTGCTTCCATTCAAAGGAGCAAAAATATTCAGTAGGTAGCAAAACAAAACAAAACAAATAACATGTGTACTTGTGACAAAAGGAGACAGGGCCAGATAGACAGGAGGCTTACTTGAGAGGTTATGACATTCTGAAGTACTGAATAAATTCCATATTCCCTCTTGAATGTCAGGGATGTAAAAAATGTAGGAAGAAAGAAAGCATCAAAGAAAGCAGACTGAATAAAAAGTGCAAGTAAATTCTTAAATGCTAAATGTATTTGAAGAAGTGTATTCACCTTGCAGATATATATGTGTTACTCTAAGCAAGGTCCTTATCAAGATGGTAAAACTTTCAAAATATTCACATATTAAAATATCAAAAGACAGGATTTTTTCTTGTGGAATTTTTTTTAGGCCATATAAAAAGAAGAGGCTATGGATATGTCACAGACAGTCTGTTTTTCTGGCAGCTGTGAGAATTGGACATGTTGGACACGTTCCAAACTTCTGAATCCATCAGCAATTGCCCATCAATACTTGAAAACTGTCAGTCTCCGACATTAAGTCCATGTGACGACAGACAGCAAACTGGATGTGAGGCTGTAAAAATAAAGTCCACCTGGCTTGGCAAAGCCCAGCATGCAGCTTCTGGCCACATGACTTGTTCCGAAGATGAGCTATGACAAATCCAATGGGCCTGACCACATTTTAAGGAGCGACAACATCATTCTTTAAAATGCATACCTCAAATCATTCTTTCAAAACGAACTGTCATTTCCTCATTTCTTCAAGAAATATATCCTCACTCATTTGTTGGAGTCCCTTTTACAGTGCATGGAGGTTTAGTCATTAACTAATTATGTATTAAACATCAAGCATTGCTAATGCAAATATATACTGCAGCCCAAATTATAATTTTGTCATTATTATTTTAAAGAGAAAAAAAAATAAAAATCAAGAAAACAGAGTTTCTAAACAACAGAGTTTATCAGCAGAGTTAAAATAATTGAGACATTAACTATGGTTGTCTTTGTAGTAGTTACCCACAGTACAAGACATAGGCATCATATCTTGTCCAAACAATATTAACACAAACCTTTCCTTTCAATGAACTAAGCAAAACTAGCTGTACAACTGTCTTAACTATTTTATGTATATTTATTTTTCTTTTTCTCTTCCTTCCTTTCCCTTTTCCCCATCACAGTCTGTCTTCTCTTTTGGAACGGTTCTCCCCAATTCACAATATCTGATGAGACAAAACAATGTTTATACATATGGGTCTAATTTATTTCACTTATGAGTATGGTCTCAAGTTGCATTTATTTACCTATAAAAGTCTCCAGTTTATCCTACTTTATTCCTGAGTAGTATTAAACACACACACACACACACACACACACACACATACACACACATCTTTTTTATCCTTTCCTCAGTTGATGGGCATTTGGGTTGTTTCCAACATTTAGCTATTATAAATTGTGCTGCTATAAACATGGGTACACATATATTGCTGTGGTATGAAGTTTTTAATTCTTCTGGACAGATATGCAGAAGGTAAATGTCTGGGTTGAGAGCTTGTATACCCTCCGCTGAGGAATGGGCCTCCTCTATCGGGGGTGGTCTTCAGGCAGGACACACATGGATAGTTGAGGGAGGAAGGAGACGCCTGCTTAGCCAGCCGGATCAGCTCAATCAACCCTGGTGATCAGTGGGGTGACAGATGTTGCAGTCAGATCACCTTCACATCTGAATGTCTGGGTATAATAGAAGCTCTAATCCTAATTTTAAAAGAAATTTCCACAGTGGTTGTACCAGCTTAAACCCCCAACAACAGTGAAAGAGGGTTCCTTTTCCCCACTGCCCTGCCAGCATTTGTTATTGATTGATTTTTTTGATGACAGCCATTCTTTCTGGGATGGTAAGGAACCTTAGTGTTTTAATTTGTGCCTCTCGAATAACCAGTGATGTTGAACATTTTTTCATGTATTTATTTGCCATTTGTATTTCCTCATCTGAGAAGTATGTTTTCATTTCAGATGCCCATTTATGGATTGAGTCTTTGAATTTGAGGGCTCTGATATTTTTCAATTCTTTTTATGTTCTAAATATAAGTCCTTCGTCTGGCTATAATTTTTCCCACTCTGTGGGTTGTCTTTCACTCTACATTGTCAATTTCTTTTGTTGTACAAAAACTTTTTAATAAGGCAAGATCTTATTTGTTGATTCTTTGTAATATTTCCCTTGCAGTCTGGGTTTAGTTCATGAAATCTCCTACACCCATGTCTTTGAGATTTCTGCCTATTTTCTCTTTCAGTAAATTTAGTGTTTCTATTTTAACATTTAGATCTTTGATCCATTTTGACTTTAGTTTAGTGCATGGTGATATACATGAGTCTAGATTTATTGTTCAGCATGTGGAAAGCCAGTTTCCCCAGAATTATTTGTTAAAAAGACCATATTCCAGTGAATATGCTTAGCTACTTTGTCAATTGTAAGGCAGCTGAGTGTGTTAAGGGTAGCATGTGCATCTTCTGTTCTGTTCTGCTGATCCTCAGGCCTGTCTTAGGTTTTTTTTTTTTTCCAATACCATGATGATTTTATCACAGTAACTTTGTAGTATAATTTCAGGTCTGTAATCATGATGACTTGCCTTTGCCCAGAATTGCTTGTGCTATAGATCTCTTCTGGTTCCAAATGAATTTTAGGAGTATTTTTCCTAAGTTTTTGAGGCATGGTAATATCATTAGGGGCAGGATTGTATGAAATCTGTACAGTGGTTTTGGGAATATGACTATTTTCATTATGTTAGTTTTTTCTAGTCAAGAGTAAGGGATATCTTTCCATTTTCTGGTTTCCTCTTTGATCTTTTTTAGGGTCCTGTAATTTTTACGGCACAGTATTTTAATGACCTTTGTTAAATTCATTCCTAAGTATTTCATCTTTGTTAAATTCATTCCTAAGTATTTCCTTTTTGGAGATGCTGTTTTGAAGGGTGTGCATTCCCTGATTTTTCTCTCTATGAGTTTGTTGCTTATGTACAGAAATGCTGTTGATTTTTGAATGCTAACTTTTATCCTGCTATGCCACTGAGTTTAGATATTAAATCTATAGGATTTATGGTGCACTTTTTGGGGTCTTCTATGTAGAGTATCATGTCATCTGCAAATTATGATAATTTAACTTCTTCCTTTCCCATATTTATTCCCATTTTTTTCTCTGATTAATCCTCTGGCTAATGTTTCCAGAACTATATTGAATAGGAGTGGTGATAATGGACATCCTTGTCTTCTTCCTGATTTTAGAGAGAAAGCTTTCAGCTTTTGACCACTTAATACATTATTTGTTGTTTTCTCATAGATGGCTTTTGAATGCGTGTTGTACTTTGTGAAATGTTTTTTATTTTGCATCTATTGAGATGATCATTTGATTTTTGTTTTTGATTTTGTTAATAAATTATATTACATTTATTTATTTGTATATGTAGAAGCATCCCTATATGTGGGATAAAATCTCCTTAGTCATGGTGTATAATTTTCTTGATTTGCTACATTCTGTTTGCCAGTATCTTACTGAGGACTTTTGCCTCTATGCTCATTAGAGAGACTGGCCTATAGTTTTCTTTCCTGGATATGCACTTCTCTGGTTTTGAAATCAGAGTAATATTTATTTCTTAGAATGATTTTGGAAGTACTACTTCCAAATTTTTAATTTTTAATTTTTGTTTCAAATTTTTGAAAGAGTTTCAGCATTAGTGGCTTTAGTTCTTTAAATGTGTTTTAGAATTCAATCATGAATCTATCAGGGCTTGAGATTTTCTTTCTTGGTAAATTTTTTCCATACTTAAGGTGTACATCATGTTTAGAAATAAGCAGACATTGTGGAATGATTGTTACAATCAAGCTAAACAATAACTCCATCCCTTCACACACTATAGCAATTCTTAATGTCCTTCACTTAGAAACATGTAATGATTGGATAACTTAAAAAATACCCTTAAACAAAAATGTGCTTAGCATCACACTCCCAAGATAAATTAAAACAGTTAAGTGAGCACCAATCTAGATGATGTATTGACCTCTCTACACATCAATGCATTGTTGAAAATAAAATATTGCCAGCATCTTGGTAAATTTTTAATTACATTTTCAACTTCATTGACTGTTACTCTGTTTCAGGATTTTTATATCTTCTTGATTTAGCTTTTGTAATTTATATGTGTATAGGATTTGTCCATGTCTTCTATGTTTTCCATCATAGGAGAGTAAAGATTTTTGAAGTAGGTATTGATGACTTTATGAATTTCTCCTGGATCTATAGTGATTTCACTCTTCATTCCTTATTACATGACTTTGAATTTTTCTTTCTTTTTTTTGGGGGGGCAGAACTGCCTTTTTTTGGTAAGGCTAGCTAACTAACATTTATCCATTTTATTTATTCTTTCAAAGAACTAACTCTTCATTAACTTTTGTGGGGTTTTTAAGTCTCTACTGCATTAGTTTAAGCTGTTATCATTATAATTTTCTCCCTCAAACAAGCTTTGTGTTTAATTTCTTCTTCTTTTTAGAAGTTTGAGGTTAAATATTAGGTTCTTTAATTGTGTTTGTTCTGTTTTCCTGATGTGTGAGTTCATCACTGTAATTTTTCCCTCATAAGATAACTTTCACTGGTTCCCATAAATTTAGCTATGTATATCAATACTATTATTAGTTACACATACTGTTTACTTTTGTCTTTAATCTCTCCTGTGACTCACTGGTTGCTCAGAAAGGTATTGTTTAATTGATGTGTCTTTATGCAGTTTTTGTGATTTCCTTTGTTGCTAATTTCCAATTTCATTGTGCTATGGTCAGATACTGTGCATGAAATGATTTCAATTCCTCTACATCTATTTAAGCATTTTTTTGGCATCTAATATATGTCCTATTTTGGAGAACATCCCACTTGCCGCTGAAAATAGTCTGTATTCTGATGTTTTTGGATGGAACACTCAGTCCATCTAACACTCCATTTCTTCACAGACTTGGTTTCTAAGATTTCTTTGTTGCTTTTTTTGTTTCTAATATTTCTTTGTTGCTTTTTTGTCTTGTTGATCTATTTGCTTGAGTGGGTGTTAAAGTCCCCCTTTAAAATTGTTTTAGTACTTCTTCGCTTTTTATTTTCTCTAGCTTTATTTAATATTTTGTTCTCGTGCTGAATTTCTGGAATCTTGATCATTATATATCTTGGTGTAAATTTATTTTGGTCATGGCTATATGGAGTTCTATATACTTCATTCATTTGAATGTCAAATTATTTATCCTTGTTTGGAAAGTTTTCTGTCATTGTTGCTGTGAAGAGGTTTTCAGTGGCTTTTGTGCTGCCTTCAGCTTTCTCACTGATTTCAATCAATCTTCCATTTTTCTTCTTTGCTTCATGCTGTAGCTGTTGGATTTATTTTTCATGGTCTCCTGTGATTTTTAAGGTATCTTTCTTTTCCTGTCCCCAGCTGTGTTCCTGTTCTTCTAGATATGGTATTCTATCCTTGCCGCTATTCAATTGCTGTATACAATTTCAATGAAGTTTCTGATCTCCTGTATTTCTGTTTGGATTTGCTTTACTGATTCCATTTTTTGTCTATATTTGGCATTCAAGGTTTCCATCATTTTCTTGAACTCCTCTATTAGTTTATCAGTGTCTGCCTTATGTCTTTCATTTTGATAGTCATTTCTATTTGCACCTTAGAGATTATTTTTTCTATGGTCTCTTCCATTTGTTTTTCTCACTTGCTGCTATCATTTCAGAGAAGTCCATTTGTTGGCTTCTGTTTTTCTTTTTCTTTTTGTGCTCTAGACTTATCCTGGGTAGGCTGGCCATTTGGGATTGAATTTTTAAACTTTGTCTTGTCATTTTCTCTTTTATTTTGTTTTCTTCGTTAATGCTTGTAGATTTCTTATGATAGATAGGCTTAACACCATGTGAAGGCTTTCCTAGATGGTATCTGCTCCTCTCTACATGTCTTCTAGATGTAGTAGTTCTTGGTCTTTAGGTCTCTCCCAAGAGCCTATCTTCCCAATATAGTAAGAGTGAGGATTTACTACCTATTTTACTTGGGTCCCATTCTTTTGTTAGTAGACTGTGGGATAGCTATGACCCTGTATAATCACAGTATTGTCATACAGGAGTGTGGGGACACCCTGGTTACAGTAGTTCAATTGGCAATAACAATAGATTCAAGTACATCCTGGCTACTGACAAACTGTGGTGATTACTAGCCTAAAATTTATAACTGTAGAGGAAGTTTATAGAAATATAATCCAATTTATACCAGGAATTTTTATACCAAAATTTTCACTTAGGATGATCTTACCCTGCTTTCATAGGGGTTCAAGAGGATAAGGGTAGGGTAGAGAAGTGAATGAGGTTATATATTGTAGGAGCAAGATTAGAGGGCATAGAATATCATCTGGATTTTGGATAATTGTTGGACACAGGAGGGGAGAACTGGAGGAAAATTCTAGGTGTTTTGAAGTGAATCATAAAGAGAAAAGAAAATGTTTACTCACATGAAACAATCATAAAGTCAATCAAGATTGTTGACTAAATACAGGAAGAAGACATGAAGAATAAGAGAAAAGTTAGAGATCTAAATCATGAGTGAGAGACAAAAGAAGGCAGCAACAAGGAAAATAAAGAAAAGAAAAACAACACGGTAAACAAAAATATCTCCACATATGGAAATAAACAACAAACAGAAAGAAAAACAAAACAAGACAAAATGGAATAGAGAGCAAACGAGAAAAGAAAGAGAAAAGAAACAAGCAACAAGGCAAACAACATAAAACACAAGACAAAACAAACACTAATCTAGCAGAATACCAAGAAAAAAAACCATCAGACAGGGAAAAGTGAAGGTAGTGAAATTCTTCTAGTGTCTATAATTCTGTAGTAGGTTCAAGTCAGATACCAGAAGTGTGTGCTCTGGCCAAGTTTGCAGGCAGATTTTTGCTGGGTTTCAGTCTGATGTTTGCCCCTGGATTTGGGAGATAGGATTAATTTTCTGTGGCTGGAGTTCTCTCCAGTCATTTAGGAGAAGGGGTAGGGCATCCCTACCTGCCAACTTCTATTCCTCATATCTTTGCCCCAAAGCAAACATTGGTTCTCTTAACATATCACCTGTTGGCCTGTATTGCTACTGTTGCATGAGATATTTTCACACCTCTATCTAGTTCTGCCTGTGCATCCTTTGCAACTTCATAGGCTCATGCTGTGTCACTGGCACTGCGGCTGGTCTCCGGGCCATTAGGCGCACCAGTGGAGGGAGGGAAGAGAGGATATCAGACTTCTCTCACCAGCCACACCGTCCAGGGACAATGCAGAAAGGGAGAAGCATAAACTCACCCTCCTCTCACTGGCTGTACATCCAGGGACCCAAAATTGTAATTTCGGTGATTTCATTGGTTGTACTGTCATTCTAAGTTTTAAAAATGCTACATCTGCTTTACCTTGGTCTTAACCATCCAGTAGAAAAGTATGAAGACGAAATACAGGAAGCA
>NDGM010945204.1:0-11730 GCA_002564305.1 Octomys mimax | reverse complement strand
ATGGCTGGGGAGATAGCTCAGTGGAACAAGTGCTGGCCTGACAAGTGCAAGGTCCTGAATTCGAACCCTGGTACCACCAAAAAACAAACAAACAAAAAAATAACACTTCCCGTATGTCTGGGATAAATGGATTGCTTTCTCCTGGAGACTTATTTTTCTTTTCCTTTGTTGACTGTCTCAGAAAAGAAACATGATTCAAAAGAAAACAAACAAAAACTATATTAAATAGCTGTTCGTGTGAGTGTTTTCAAATGTCTAAGCAAGCACTTGCAAGTCAGAAGCCCGACCTCCAATATTGCCCAGATTGTTCCAGTATGATGATGTATTCATTTTTGTTGATTATTTGCTTCCTGGTTCAAGTTTGTCTTTTGCTTTTTACCACAACCACAGATTGATCAGAATAAGTATTTTTGTCTTTTCTCTCTTTAAAATACACAATAGACAAACCTAGAACACAAAATTCCAGTGTGCTCAAAATTCTTGTTATGCTCAGTGGGCACTGGGCCTGTCTGCAGCCAGATCCTTAAGAACACCCATGAAATGTTTGTGGCAGTGATTCACACTTTATTTTCACTGCTTTTTGAAAAGTAATAACATTATTTTGATAAAACTGATATTTTTAAACATCTGACCTTTATATCTTTCACTGCTTTTTGAAAAATATTCCTCCAGTATTATCAAATGTTATTTTTATTAATAGAACGGTATTAGTTCTTTGGCAATACTTTTAACGATCCTTAGTGTCAGAAATAATTTTTGTTTCTAAGAACACACAGAGGAGCAATTTCTTATCAGCTTATTAAGAACCATTGAGAAAGAAGAAGAACAAAGTTAAAAGAAAGATGATTGCTGTAAAATGAGACTGGTTACAGCTGATCATTAATATATAAAATAATGTACAACAAAGTATATACACATATACATATATCCAATATATTATAGTAGATTTAATGGCTAAACCTCAGTTTATCTTATTTGTTACTAAGCAAATGGGAACTGTCTTTGTTTGACATTTCATTTTTTGTATATGTTAAATAATAGTGAATTTAATTTTACTTCTTTTTTTTTTTGTGGAACCGGGAATTGAATTCAGGCCCTTGCATTTGCCAGGGAAGCACTTATTCCACTGAGCCATCTCCCCGGCCCCTTCACATTATTTTGATTTTTTATTCATTGCTTTCATTTTAACTGATTTTTTGAGAAGTGAATTCACCCTTAAGGGCACACACTTAGAAAATGAGAGGAGCTTTGTTAAACCTAGTAACTATGTAAAAGCACTACAGAGCTCATCAGTCCTTGCGCAAAATTTGTACATCCACACCATTTTTTCCTGGTACTTAACTATATCTCTTTTTCCTTTACATTATGAAGAAATTACAGTATTACTCGATATTGCTTTTTAGTTTCTTCAAATCCACTTCCAATGTGTGTATAAATATTTTAGGGATAACTTCTTTAAATTAAGAGCTTTTTAAACTTTTTCATACAATCCCAGGAAATGGAACAAAGAGACAATCACCACCAGAACTTCTTTTTTCTTTATATTTCACTGTCTGTTAGTTCCCTTTTCTGTCGAAGACAGAACAGTAGTTTTCAAGAAAAAGTTAAAAGAATGTAGCTGTCAATATCCTCCACGTTTTATAAATTTTAATTTCAGCTGCAAGGTGAATAGACTTCCTTAAGTCTATCTCATAAATATGAAATCTGGGGATGGGGAGACAGCTTGGGGGCCTAAGCACTTGTCTGGAAAGTGCGAGGATCTGGATTTGATCTCTGGTACCACATGCTGTGCTGGCCCCAAAATCCTGGGCATGCTGAGCTGGCCACCAAAACTGGGCATGGTGGTACATGCCCAGCACTGGGGGGGGGGGCGCTGAGACAGGAAAATCACTATAAGTCTGAGCTGCATAGTGAGACCCTGTACCAAATAAATAAATAAATAAATAATCCAAAGACCATGGTCTGACTGTTGTGGCACAGACTGAGCCTATCCTGGGAACAATGTTTACTTCTGATGATGCAGATCAGATACAATAAGAAAGAGACACCTCATTAATCACATATTGTGTGAAAAGAGCAGGATGGTACTCTACTTGTGTACACAAAGGATTGGCGTCAGTTGAGTAGCTCAGTAGATATTGTTGCAATAACTAACTCTTACTTTGTGTTTTAACCTTCAGATACTATATCTTCAGTGTATCCTTAGACAAATGTTGTGTTTCCACTCATGTTATATTACCATATTTGGTGGATTATTTCTTTCCTTAAGTAGTATATTTAATCTAATAATTGAAAATTATTTTATTTATATGATATAATGCTCACCTTATTTGATAAAGGCATATGTGTGTAGTGAACAAATAGATTCAGATTTAACTCTAATTTTCCCTTTCTGATGTAATTTTGGAAAAATTATTTATAGTCAAATATATAAGGGAACAAAAAATATACATTTCAGTTATTATGAAGATTGAATGACACAGGGCAAGCAAAGTAGGCTTGTGGTCATATTTAAATAATATTAATTCTATTGCCTCATGCATTTTAACTTATTGTAAAAAGGCCAAAAAGAGTTAATTTAATTGTTCTTCAATGAGATATTTTTTAACACTAAGCTAGTCCTACATTCCATTTGCAACAGGCACTCTAAATAACTTTAGTTAGATTCTGTAGTATTAAATTTATGAAAGAAAAATATCTAATTCCAGGCACAAGTTTAAAATTTTCAGCATTAAATTGAACATTATGCCTACTAAAATTTAAGCAAAAATATTGCTTCAATTTCTTGGAAAATATTGGCCATATAGTACTAACATTTTTCAATCTGAATCTGGAAATGAATTTAGAAATAATGACTGAACTATTTATTCTATTAGTATAATGACCAGAGCTTATTTAAGTATACATTTCTAGAGATCTTCTTATTTTACTTCCTCTCAAACACAAGTGTTTTTTTAAATTGTACAAAATTTACCTTGCAAATTGAATATAACTGTAATCGGCAGAGAATGGTTTTCTGATTTTATGTATGGTTAATTTTATAATCCATTGCTTTTAATTTAATACTTATAAACAATAAAATTCCTTTTCCCCAAATATTCGTTATTTGTTCATTGTCACATTTCACATATATTTTAAATAATTAGTTACCTCGATCTTTTGATTTTATACTGGAAATATCATAAAATAGGGGTCTTTTCCTAAAGAATAGTGTGCTTAAAATGACAAGAACCATATTTAGCTTCTAAGTCTGTAATTAGCAAGGATTGCTAAGCTCCATTTGTCTCTACTGCATGTACATTATCTTTCTAGGACTCAAGCTAAAGACACAATAATTCCTGGAGACATTATTTTCACTTGAGGAAATGACAAAATAGTGAAGCTAGCAAAACCACACAATTGAATTTGGAGCCTCTGATTGAACGTGATAAAATTGAAATCCAGTTTTGCTTTATTGGCCCAGGTATGGATGTCACATGGCCAAATTTGACAATAAACATGAAAATATAGCCTACATAGAGGCACTTCACACTATTATGGCAAAAAACACGACTATATAATTCCTTTGTAGGAAGGGAATTAATATTTCTCCTTTCTTCCTTCCTCACCTCTTTTCATACTCCTTCTTCCTTGTCTTTGTTCTTTTCTTCCACTCCTCCCTTCTTTCCTCATTCTTTCTGTTGTGTTTCCTTCTTCTTTTACTGCATTAGAGTTCTCCTTCTTGAACATATCTTATTGTGTTACTACTATGTTTAAAATCTTGCTTTCTCTCACGTTTATAGACAAAACTAAGGCTCCTAATGCAACAGATGAGGTCCTTTAAGATCTGCTCTTGAATATTCCCATAGCCTTAGATTTGGCCTTCTATTATTTCCTGTTAAAGAGGATCATGTTCAGGAAGTTTAATGAGGAAGGCTTTTCAGAAGGTCGATATAATGAGCTTAATGCTGCCAAAAGACCATGACAAGAGTTAGAAATGTGCTCTCAGTTTAAGACAAATAAATACATTTAGACTTTGAAGAAAAGAGTTTCAGTGGAACTACAAGGGCAAGAACTTGAGCAAGTCAGGTTTCAAAGATGACTGAAGAATTTCATTGGATACAAGAATAGCAGAGATCCAAAAGGAACAGAGGAATGCCAGGGAAACTTAAGGCATGTGGGAAGTCTAGAGAAAGATTTTTTTTTACCATATATTTAATATAGGAAAAAATTAAGTTGTTAATGTGTGGTAATTTATGTAATCTGATGAAAAATAGAAATTAGTAATGTATAAACGTAGACCCCCGAAGCAATATTTCTGGGTCAGCAAGAAGAGTGAGCTGTGGCATAATGAAACGTGGCATTAGGTAGGAAAACATGTGTGTCACTTTGGCAGTCCTAGAATAATGGGAAAAGGACATATGATGTGGAGATAGAGGCAAGAAGTTCAGTAGCTATGACTATAGGAACTCATGGAAGATTCTTTTGGCTTACTTTACTTTTTTTTCTATTCATTTTTTAGTTTTTTTTATTTTTAAAGAGTATAAATTAGAATTAAAGCAGAAAAAATTATAAGTGTTACAAAATTTCACTTAACAAAGTAATATGAATTTCACAATATTTATTGTAATACATAGTATTGTCTTCCAACTAGTTATTCATATTACCAGGTGGAAAGAAAAAATGCATAAGAAATTAAAATGAGAAAAAGTACAAATAACTGGAAAAAGGAAACAAAACAAATTAAGTATTATTTGCTCCTTACTTTACTTTCATTAATGAATAAGCAAGCATATTTCTCAGCATAAAATGAGAGTTATGATAAAGTACAGTTACTATTTTGAGAACCAAAGAAAATGCATAAAATCAGAGATATGGTAAAATGAGGGCTTCAGTGAAGATGCCTGGAATACTCTACAGTCTGTCACACATTTATTCATGAAGCCATCAATATTTAGATCTGTTGTCAAGTGCATAGTGTATTACCTGAAGGATTTTAAGTATCAATAAAGAGAGAAACACACTAAAACATGCATTTCTAGCTTTGGACTCAAAGTATTCCTGCAGTTACATTCAATCTAACAGATAAAAGTTTTGAACATATTTTCACTAAGCTCAGAAATAAAATGTTTTAACCACTAAGACCACAAATAAAATTTCCTGCTCTTTTTTTTAGTCAAAAACAAGAGGAATATAAGAACAGACAATGGGTTTTGTAAATCAGATGCATGCGGGTAGCACTAGTGCTTTCCAACAGGAATGAAACCTATCCTTAGGTGGTCCATGAAGAAAAAATTAAGCTGCTTTGTTCTTAAATGACATTCGACCTGGTGAACAGGATCCCATCCATCAGAAGCCCAATGGTGGTCTGACAGTGTGGTCAAGGGAAGATTTCCAGAGGTGTCAGGAAATGATGTGCATATAAATTCCAGGAGCTGGCATTGTTCCTTTGGGAAAACTGGATTACAATTCTTAGACATGTAAGGGAAAGCAATGTTAGAGGTTGCTGGAGAGGATACATCTTTTAGCAGAAAGCCATTGACTGAGATTACACTTCTGACCACAGACACAGCCTGTGTTGTGAAGGGTGATGGATCATCTTGCACTGTGAGAAGACACTGTCCTGATTTGTCATTGAACAAAAATTGCTATCACTTTGCTGAAACCCCTCCATTCAGCTAGAAAGCAGTTCCAGTGAAATGATCCCCTGAGAAAGAACACAGCAAAGGAGTGGGATAGAGGCAGGAGCATGTCACACACAAATGTGCACTTGCAGTTTGCTTCATTTGCAATTTAAAACTCAAGGCTAGCTCTGAATATCCAATTTTATCAATTCTTTGTTTTCTGTTTCAGTTACCATGTACTAAATAGACTTGTATGCTAATTTAAATACGTAAGAACTTGATGAGATTTATTTGCTCTGAGGAAGGGTATTGCTTTGTTGTTCAGGCAGACCTTGAATTCCTGAAGTCAGGCCTTCCTCCTGCTCAGCTCTCCAAAGAGTTGGACATTCCTCTTTGTATGGTTATAAAAGTTTTTTATTTATAGTTCATTTAAAAGTATTTTATGTGCTCTGGAAAAAAAGGAAACCAAAGGAAAAAAGAACAGAGAAAATGCAGAATCAAATCTTCCATAAAGTTGTCACTGCTATTTCATTCTTTAACTATGGAAATATTATTAATTCATTGAAAATAGTGAAATAAAACTGCATCAAATGCAAACAAAGCCTTATGACTAGAGATTAAAAGAACAACAAAAGATTGAGGTTTGACAATGTGTAATGTGTAAATAAATTCTGGCAACGTTGGAAGGCAATCTCCTATTCTGCATATTATTAAACCAGCTTGAGGATGATGTATGGTTGTATAAGCAAATCTTTCAGTAAGCAAAACTGAAGAATCGAGCACATCGGTTAGCTCACTGTTTCGCTGGTGTCTGCCTGGCTGCCCTAACTGGCATGGCTCACCTCTGCTTTTCCCATCCTTTGCCTTCAGCCCTTCTCATTATATCATTGCTCATTAAAGGAAAGCAAGGTTTTCTCCAAGTGAGTAAAACTGAGCCTTGGGTGGGAAAAATGAGCCTCATACATTCCTGTGACTGAGGGGTAATGGTGAAGATCTCATTGTTATTGATGGCAGAGTAGAAGCCTATTAAGAATGAGCAGTAAAGATTGTAATGACCAAAAGCAAAATTCACATTTTAGGCAACTTAAAACCACAATGATACTAGAAGAGTGAAGGTGGTGAAATGTATAACTGACCTACTTGCAAAGTATAAGTTGTCAATTATATTTTTAAAGACAACACTATGTATTAGTGAAACAAATACATGAGAGTTCTGTACAAAAATGTTCATCAATACATCGAAGACTAATAGGAGTTTTTTTATTACTCAGACTTTCAAAGTAAAATCTGCTACACTTGAAAGTTCAGAGTCAATTCTTTTGTACACTTGTAAGTGCATGCATCTCTGCATGATTCAAGGTAATGGCGTGATAAGTGGCAAGTAGCATTTAAAATATGTCTACATTTTATGTTTAGCGTGCTGTTCAAGTGTCTACCTCAAATCATGGAATGTTACATTTTAAATGCCTCTGAAACTAGATTCTATTTTACTCTGGAGGCAGAAACCAAGGCATTCCCCACAGCCCTCTGCTAGAAGTGTGGGGAAACATTTATGTATAATTCAGATCACTGATATATTATTCTGAATAATTATATTTTCAGCTAGACTAACTCTTTGCTCCTGTGTCCAATTTTTATGCCAAACATCACAAATAGAGGAGAACAGTGTAAGACTTCCCTTACTGCTGATCTCATAACCGTCTTCTTGTTTAGGCATTAGCATATAGATCATGAGTTTTTTGCTTTTTGGCAGAACCAAGGATTGAAATCAGGCCCCTGCACTTGCCAGGGAAGTGCTTATTCTACTGAGCCATCTCCTTGGCCCCTTAGATCATGAATTTGGACCACCCCAGTCAAGGAATCATTTTGACGTCAGTCTACCAAATTGAAAGAATTTAGTAACACAAGTACATAAATCACTGGGTAGCTATAACCCAGGTTAACATGTCTGTTGATTCTTCAGCATATCTTACCTCTGAAACTCTCACACTTTCTTGGTAACATTTCAGAGGTGGTAAGGACTAATTAGAATCCACATAGCAAATTGGGAAAAGCGACTACACTTGACAGACTGTAGACTCAAATGACACTAATTTTATGGCTTTTTGATGCTGTGAATAATAAATTTGTTAATAACTTTATTCTTTGTTTTGATCAAACATATTAAATCACTACTTGTTTCAATGAAAAGTGTTTATGACTATGCTTATTTTCATCAACCAAGGCATTTGGAATTCCAGTATTTGTTGGAAATGAGGAGGAACTAAAGCTTTTTACTCCATCTCTTAGGAGCCAAACAGTGAGGAGAGTCATCTTCACTTGTGCTCTGAAGATTTTAATAAGATGTATGGTTGATACGTAATAGCACCCTTTCCTCTAATATTTGCTCCTATTCATTCAAATAGGTTGCAGAATTATTCTTTTGCTTACTCTTTGCAGTGGGGTCAATTACCTAAACAATATTTGAGTGCAACTAAGATGTTCTACTTAGGCGTATCCATAACTATAATTTAAAGCATTAAATAATACCAAGGTAAAGAATAAAGATATATATATATATATATATATATATATATATGTATGTATATATCGATAGATAGATAGATAGGTATATCCATGTATTTATAAATTTTATAATATAGCCATATGCAACTTGTAATATATATGCATATGTATTTTAATCTTGGCATTTTTTTCTAAATTGAACCTTTTTCCACTATTATCAGAAGTCCTTGTGGAATATAAATGAATTCAAAGAAAGCATTTCTTTCTGTAACTATGCACAGTGCATGCTTGCCTTCAGATTACTTATATTTATTAGTAGACCAGAAAGCTGGAAAATGATTGACAGTGCTGTGTAATTCTCTCTCTACCTACAGGGCATAGATGATTCTTTTAAAATTGGCAAGAACCTAATTAATCTTGCATGAGTTATAAACCTTTTCTCCTTAAGCTGATAACACTACAGAATGTAGGAAACCCACAATTTTCATGAGAATGGAGCCCAAGCATGAAGGATGTGTATAAAAATATTCAAACAACAATAAAATTACTTTTTCGTGTACCATAAAGTAGAAGGGAAATCATACCCTGTCACTCTCTGAGGTATTTGCGAACTACTATACGGCAGGCTTTTTAAGTGCCATAGTTGATCATAAAAATCACAGATCAAGTTAAAAAGCATTGTATGTGTTTGTCTTTTTAAATTGTTTCCTTTATCAACCTGACACATAAAAGCCTATGGTGCTTAAATTGATGTTTACTCGAACTGCTGCTGAGCGATCCTTCTTTTACCCTCCTTTCACCCTCTAGGGAATCGGAAACATCTTTTAAAGCTTCTTGAGAAACTAATGTGCCTTCTCCAGTTGAAATCATGACCCTTGGCTTTAGCCATGCTCTCAGCGAAGATTTTTTTTTTAATGCTAAAGTCATGATACTTATACCACATACAAATCAACATGGTTAAAGATTTTGATTCACCTGGCAAAAATGAGAAAAACAGATATTACAGTTAGTCTTGAGAATTTATAAAACTGTACATATATTAGAAATCAAGAATGCTGATCTGAATTTACAAATATTGTTGATGCTAAGCTGGTCAATATCCACAGGTAATAATCAATTGCTTTCCTCTAGATAGAGTCTATTTGCATATCCGTGGATGAAAGTGGCTTGCATTATTATCAGGTTTTCACAACTTAATAGAATGAAAAATAGTTTTGTGAAAATGGCTGGTAAATATAGCTAGAAGGTAGCTGTATTGTAATATTTTCTGTCCATTTCAAATTTGTTCATACACTTTTTGGCTCTCAGAAATACACAGAGGAAATATGGACAACTTGGAATGTCATAGATAACAAAAACAATAATTAGGTGGAATTCATGACCCCTGGTTAAAGACTTTAATCTAATTTCTGAATAAAATTTTTCAAAACAAATACAAGAACTGAAGGCCTTATTTTGCAGATTACTGATATGATTTGTGTTTGGTATAACTAAATAAGAAATTTTGGATGGAAAATTTTCCACAAAACTTATTATCCTTCTTGAAATTTGATTATAGCTGCAAATAAGAAACTTCTCCATTAAATAATTTTAAATGATTTGGCAAGATGGTGGATGTGCTGCTGTCATCTTTGTTGTTTTCTGGACATATCCCATAAACTTCTAAAGTTACTAGAGAACTTGAATCAGATGATGTTAGGAAGTTGCCTGTTTCTGAAAAAACAGTTGCATTCTGTTAGCAAGGCTTCCTTTATTTTCCTGCATCTGTGTCTGTGCATGCACATATATACTCATTGGAGTAGACTGGGTAGAGCTGCATGCAGGGAGACTACTAGAGGACGCTCCTCCGCCATTTCTGTCTCCTTTCTTGTACACACACACACACACACACACACACACTCGGTAGTCTGAAGGAAGGGTCCATGATTGGTTTATTTTTATTAATGACTGATTGTGGGCCCCACTTTTTGAAAAAAATTACTCATGTTTCTGCTCCCGTTTTCTTTCTTTCCATCTGCTTTTGATGCATTTGCCACTCATTCTCTCTCTGCCCTCTGCACTAAAAGGCTGCTCTGGTTAATGTATGAAGGCCTAGTTTCTTTGCCTTCTGTATTTCATTTCCAATACCACAGCCAGAGATTAAAGGGAGGGTGGAAATGAGGTTAGGGAGTGATTACTCCAGCTCTTCTCTCTTAAGCATTTTACAGTATCTTTGGATAAGAAGTTGCTGCCCCTCTCACGGCAATCTTCTCCCTAATTCTCTTGAGCTCTAGAACCAGCTGCTTCTTTGATTGCTTCTGGGCCTTGGAGTGGTGACAGTTCCACTGCTGTTACTACATCAGGGTTATCATATATTCCTTATGCTTCCCTTGTACCTCTCTACACCATTGCTGAATAAGGAAATTTTGTCATATCTGATTCCAAGAGATAAGGTAAAATAATAACTGAATGGCATTTCATGGGGCTCAGTAGTAAACCTAGTATTACTACTAACATTAAATTGGTATTCTATTATCCTACAGTCTGATCAAATGCCTAAGTTGATAAAATGAAAAAAAAATGTAAGAAGGAAGAAAAGAAGTACTGAAGGAAGGCTAAGTAAATGAAGATAAGAGAAAGGCAATGAAGGAAGGAAGAAGAGGTTAGTTGGTACGGCAAAATGGATGATGGAAAAGGGGAAATATAGAAAATTTATACTTTTCTTGTTTGCTTGCATTTTAGTTTGGGTTTCAGCTCAGGTAAAAGAATTTTTCTGTTTACTAATTAGGTAGCAAAATAAAGGTTGCAGAGCATGTGCGTGTGGTTTTGAAGAGCTCATTAAGGGACAAAGAATGAAAAAGTAAGAATGTCTAGTTAGCTAAAAGGTTAATATTTTGCATAACAACAAAAACATAGGTTTCAGTTTGTCATTTCTGTGTGTCTCTAAATAGTATACGCCATCATTTTTAAATTTGTCAATTTCTAATTTTGTGAATTTGGAAACATCAGTCAAATTTGCCTCTTCAGATAATTAGATGAGCATGAATTGGGCTCATAAAATACTACTGAATCAATCAGATATCTTGGTTACTTTCATTTAGATGGAAAGTATCCATAAATAAAAAAGTGAGAGCAAAAAAGAGAAGACAAATAATAGGAAAGGAAGAGAAGACAAATGTAGGGAAGACAATGAAAGGACATAAAAACTGAATTGGGTACTTGCAAATTTTGGAGGCATAGTCAGTCACCCAAAATTTCCACTGTATGACTTAATACTTTCTCATGATTGGATACTCAGTGAATTAAAATAAAATGTGTGTTTTGCCTCTATTTTGCTAATAAAGAAATAATGTTTTATTAAAAAAATTTGTCTCTTTTTGTCATGGTTAGTTAAATAAACTCAAGCTTTTCGCCTTATAATTTCTTGCCTTGACACAGTGCTGTGATAATCATTTTATATATGTTGGAATATTCACTTATTCATATGAGATAGGCATTTCTACTTCTTTTAGGCGAATGAAAATCGAGGTTCAGAAACTTTAAATTGTTGTCAATATTCCTTGATAGAGTCTGGTGAGAAGGCTCAGTGGTCTAAAGCACCTACTTGGAACAAGCTTGGCAAAGCAAAGGGACCATGGTTCAA
>NDGM010945192.1:0-10136 GCA_002564305.1 Octomys mimax | reverse complement strand
ACACACACACACACACACAATAAATAAATAAATGTTTTTTAAAAATAAATAAATAAATAAAAAATAAAGTGAAAAGCACTCTGGTCACATAAAGCCAAAGTCCAAGGAGTGCTGGGTCTAGAAGTGTCAGCCACTCGCCTTGCGGGTGAGGCCAGGGTCCTCCTCACCAGCCAGCTGCTGCCAGAACACTCCTCCTCCAGAGATGCGCTGTGATTGCTAGAAGGCATGATTTTTAAAATAGCAATGTCAGATCTACTTATTTTCTTTATTAGTTCTCTTATTGTTAGATCATGAAACTATACACAAAAGCTTGGCCTCCCGGCCGGCAGCACACACTGAAAATACTCGGAATCGCTCCTCCATTTCCTTCCATTCTTTTAATGCCCTTCAGAATCTTCAGGGAGAGGTGACAGGAATGTTCACCCTCGCTGACAAGCAATGCCACTGACCTAGAAGGAGGGGCCAAGGAAGTGGCCCTGCCCAGCACCTTCCATCATGCAGGTTGGGACTGCTGCTCCCCCAGCCCCGAGGGACCTCTGGCAGCCTCTGGTAGGACGCCTCTGGTAGGACACCTCCGTATGCGAGAACAAAACAAAACAGACAATCGCTTTAAAATGTAGTCCCAGGAGGTCCCTATTGAATATGCTTCTGTGCATATGGAGAATAGTCAAGTCCATTTTTCCAAGAACTTGCTTCAAAGTCCAATTTTAGGGAATTGATGTAGATTGTTCCATTTTAGGTTCTTCAACCAGAGGAAATCTAAAAATTCTTCCTTGCAGCTCAACAGAGTGAATCCATGAATCTATCGCTGTTGCAAAAGGAGGACAAGGGTGCTCCTGGGGCCACAGAATTCAGCAGCTTTTCCTTGGATGCTTGGGGCCACTGACAGCTGGGACATCAGGACACTAAGCCAGGTTTCAAAAGATAGCCTACCAGCCATCTGATCAGGCACACCTGCGTGGCTCCTGGGGGTGCATGAAGAGGGGAGGGCCTTGGCATTACTCGTTTGTCAAATGGCCAGAAAAACACAGCATTTTTATCGCAAATAATTGCATATGATCCTAGGTTCTGATGAGTAGCCCAGCCCCTTGGCGTGCGCATGGAAAGGTCCGTGGAATAACTGTCATAGGAAGTCTCTGAACCTCTCCACGGGCTTCCCCAGAAGTTCTTGATTTCCTGTCATATTTTGACACCAGCCCTAACCTGGCGAGATAGGCTCCAAGGACTGCACGCTACCCAGACTGAGGGCAGCTGCAGGACTGTGCATTGGACCCCTGTCCATGAGGAAGACATCAAATGATGGTGTGAGGGAGAGAAGAGAGCAAGAGGAGGGCAGAGGAAAGATGCAGGAGCAGAGAGGAGCCAGAAGGTGGGGAGGAAGGGGGGAAAGGGAGGGGAGTGGGAGAGGGAGAGAAGGGGGAGGGAGAGAAGCAGGAGGGAGAGGGAGGGGGAGGGGAGGGAAGGGAGGGGAAGGAGTTAAGGGGAGAGGGGGTAAGGGAAAGGGGAGGGCAGAAGAGACACAGAAGGAAGGGGAAGACAGAGGAGGAGAAAAGACAGTAGAGGAAGGAGAGAGGACAGGATAAGGGCCCTCAGGGTCCAGAGATCAATCTAAAGGTTCAAGCTTTACCCAAAAATTCTACTTCAAGAAACTCATCATGAGGAAAGAATCATGAGAATCAGAAAACCAAAGAAGAGAGAAGAAAGCCAGCTCCAAGGACATTCATTACAGCACCCTTCACAGCAAGAAGAAAGGCCACTCTCAACAATCGCTCCATACAACCTGGGGGCAAGCCTGCAGAGCACGCAGGTGGGGACAGAGGCTCCTGGCTCCGGGGGCAGCGCAGGGCAAAAGCACCAGGACAGCGGCTCGAGCCCAGCACAGGGGACGAGGCCCATGGAACCGCAGCCCCGGCAGGATGGCTCAGGGTCTCCTACATCCTTCTTTTTGCTTATCCTTATTTTCTAATGCACTAAATTTGTATATATGTAATGTATGTGATAACTAAAAATAACGTTTTAAAAATAAGCGTTTGCTTGTGCCAACACTTCTTGAATGCTAAAACGGGCTGAAGCATATGAAATTGCCTACGTCTGATCACTTCTCTCATACAGAAACAGCGGTTTTACAGGATTCAACCTGATTTTTTCAAAAACCTTGAATGAGTGGTAAGTCCTGAGAAAAACATCTTCTCTGCCGGTCTCAGACCAAGGGAGGAGCCGGGGATTCGCCCTGGGCCCCCATCTTTCTTCACTAGAGCAGACTGCCTCAGACAATCAGAAGAGGCTTGCTGTGGCTCACAGTTTTGAAGGTTTCAGCACTCACACCTCTGCTGAGCACATCGGGTGGCGACGGTGGGCAGCTTGTGGCAAGGAGAACTGCTCACCTCCCGGCCAGGAAGCAGGAGAGAAACGGAGGGCCCCAGCATCCTCTTCAAGATCACAGCCCTAATGACCTAAGCGTTTCATTCTCAGATTAATCTCCCCCCAAGCTCCACCTCTAGCATGTCCTGGGCCCCTCTCAAAAGTGCCAGTCTCAGGGCAAATTTTTAACACAGCATCCCCCAGGGAGACTCCTACCCGAACCACAGCAATGTCCTGCGAGGAAGGCCTTCAGCCTTCGCACCCTTTCCACTTCCAGTCCGGCCACATGGATGTGCTCTCCCACACAACTCCCCTCCCCAGGTCCCTTCCACATATGACTTAGCACCTTGCACAGGGGAGGTCATCACCCTAGGAATGGAGGAGGTGGTGATGCACCTGCTGTCGCACAGCCAGGCCATGAGGAGCACCAGGGTCCCCGGAGGCCTGCCTGCCCCTCTACCAAATTCCAGCCATCCCTGCTGCTGCACAAGGGACAGCTACTTACAGGACCATCCAAAGCACAGGCATGACACTGAAGGGAGTAAAAGCAGCTGAAACTGCCTGCAGTGAGGGCTTTGGCTTCTGGGCTTGTTCTTCCGAGTCTCTTTCTATGGCAACAAGGCAGATCGACCTGCATGGCCAGAGCCATAAATCTTCACTGTCACCCAGCCCACACAGACGCTCCGCGCTCCCTGGCCCCTCTCTGGACCATCACCCGCGTATACATCAGCTGCGGTCAACACTGTCTCTTGCAGTGTCACTCACTGCGAAAGCTAAGGGCCGACTGGCATGGGCGGTGCCCCAGTACAAACACTGGAGAGCCCATTCAGGTGAACACTGAAAGAAGCAGAGGCAGGAGCAGTACTGTCCAGACTGCAGGCCCAGGGGCTTGGCTGTTGCCCCTGTGCCAGCTAGCCAGGACAGCCCCAGGGTCCCTCAGCCACCGGAGGCCAGCAAATGGGGCCGAGCCTGCACCGTTAAATCTCATCTCAGCAGGCTTTCACTCCTGCAGATGGCCCCCAGCACCTGAAAAGACTGCACCTGAGAAACTGTGGAGCAGGCACAGCTCTGAGCTGAGGTCCACCTCGGGGACACAGGTGGTGGCACTCACACCACCCCATCTTTGACATACTTTGTTTTCAGGAGTCCTGGACTTGGGAGAAGCTGAGCAGATTGAGCAGAACCCTCATCTAGCATCACCCATCCTCCCTGCTAGTGGCACCTATGTTAGCACAGTGTGGTCATTACAATCCGTGCAGCAGGACAGGCCCGCTGCTCTTCACTGAAGTCCAGAGCTCCTGCCATCTTGTCAGTTTCTCCCTCGTGCCCCTTTTCTGTCCCAGGGTCCCCTCCAGTGACTCAGACTTGATCCCCAGGCTGGAGCAGTGCTGTGGGATTTCCCCACTGTACAGTTCACGGTTCCCCTTGGCGCTCTGTGCGCTTTAACAGGACGTCACTGTGAGTACCCGGATGTTGCCCTCTCCCTCTGCTTGCCCTTACTTCATTCAAGCAGAAGCTTCCACCTGCTGCCATGCCTTGCCCCTGCCCCTTTTGGTCCTCCCCCAAACACAAAGATCAAAACCCTGAGAGCCACACCAGGGTGTGTGTACACATGTGTGCAAACACGTGTGTCAGGACCCAACACAATGGATGAGCTTCATGCTGCAAATGTAAAATGCTTCTCTCTTTGTGATCCCAGTCTCCCCTGGGTAGCCAGGAGGGAAGCAACAGCCCTCAGGCCTCATAGGCATTGTGACTCCAGGGCAGAACTTTGGCTGAGCCCAGGCGGACAGGGGTGTCAGTGGGGTGGGGAGTGGGGGGAGATGAAGCTGCTGCCACCTCGCTCTCCCCTGCTTCCACCACACACCAGGATGCAGAAGATACAAGTGGAAAGCAATGGTGGAGCTTAGAGAACACAGGTTTCTGCATTTCTTTCTTCCTTTCTTTCTTTCTTTTTTATATTTAGGACAGGGTGTACAGGGTCTCACTGCGTACATCAGACTCATAGTGATCCTCCTGTTTACAGCCTCCCAAGTACTGAGACTACAGGCAAGTGCCAGCACACCCAGTCTCAATCACCATCTCAGCCTGCCCCAGGGGCAGGGCCAGCATGGCAGGCCAGGAAAATCAAACTCCTAGCCCCTATGTCTGCCTAAGCAGGCGCTTTAATCCCCTGAACCATTTGGCTGGCCCTAAAAGTTGAGGATTTTTTTTTTCTTTCTGACTCAGGCTGCCTTAAGGGTGGGTCTGGTAAGGCATGTGGAGCTGGGGATCGAACCACAGTCCCCTGCACCTGACTGCATTTGCACAAGCAGGCACTTAAATAGCTGAGCTAATCCACAGGCCCCAAGGTTTCTGGATTTCTGAGCTAGCGCACCATGTACATAAAACCCACTCACACATAAAATCCCACACATGGCCAGGGCTGAGGCTGCCCCACCCAAACAGGGGCACTCTCCATATCACAGACACTACACAGACTGCCAGGGATGCAGCTCAGCAGCACGGCGCCTGCTGGGCAAGTGCAAGCTTCTGAGCTTGGTTCTGACACCAAAAATAAAAGACTTGCAAATACGACCCAGAACTCAGGGAGAGCGGGCCCAAGCCGCAGCCCCCACTGTGCCAGGCTGGCTCCCAACAGGCTCAGGGCACAGCCAGAACCCAGTTCCAGGCCTTGGGGACAGCACCCCAGTCTCACCCAGCCAAGCCCATCCCTTGGAAGCCCCTCTGAGCCTTGCTGATGATACTGTCATGCTCTCGAAGCACCAGGACCAAGAGTACACTTGGGTAAAGCTGGGGACACAAAACCTTGGAGGCCACACATGATGCCATCACATGTCACCCACTTCACTCGCATCTCCTGGGAATTACTATAGAAAAGTCCCCTGGCACAGCACCGTACCTGGTACCCAGTCTCTGGAGTGGGGCACAGGCGTACAGCTGGTACGACGTCATGTGGCTGCTTCTGGTGAACAGCTTCCAGGCTGCAGGCCCAATGCTAGGTGAGGGCACCCTGTGGGCAGCAATAGAGGACATGCAAGGAAAGGAGGGCTATGCTGCGGAAGCACAACCTCCAACGCATGCTGCAGAGGCACCCACAGCTGCGGGGGAGACCATTCAGTCCCCAGGGCCAGGACACAGGAAGTCCCTGCAGGGCGATGAGACAGGCAGATGGGCCAGGACACTCTGCAGGAAGACGGGACGCATGAAGAGGCCTCCGAGGCTGACAGGCTCCCAACACCAGAAATACTGCTCAGGTGGACCAGCCTAGCACTTGCAGAGCAGTAGCAGCAGAGGGGAAGACAGTCAAATCACCACATTCACAAATGTCACTAAACACATCGGCGTGGCAAAATGCCAAGGTGACAGGGAAAGCACCAGGGCAACTCCCCTGGCTGGAGGGATGCCAAAGCCATGCAGAGCTCTGCTTGGAGCAAGTGTGGTACACTGCAGAGTGCAAAGCACCTGTGCTGGGCAGTCAGGGTATCGGCTGCCAGTCAGTGACACGCGGGACCTGCCAGAGTACCTGAGGGGCACACAGGACGCCTGCCGAAGACCCACTCGAGGCTGCCATCACCCAGGCACTGTGCCCACAGGAGCAATTTGCACTCAAGAGAAAAGCACCTGTCAACCATTCCCACAGGGCCACGCTGCCCAGCCACTGCGATCCGGTGAGCCCAGAAGAGCCCAAGCAGAGCTTGGGAAAGCCAGCAAGAAGGCCAGGCATACTTAGGGGTGCAGGGTTAAGGCCTGGTGCAAACACAGGCTTCGTCTGCCACCACCTGACCTGGGCTTAGTCCCCTTTTCAGACTCCAATTCCTCACCCGGATGCACTGGCCATGCGCTCCCTGGCATCTCCCTTCAGAACCTGAGACAGCTCCCAGGTGGCCTGGTGCCAACTCTCCAGCCCCAAGTCTATGGGAACCACCAGGGCCTGCTGGGCTGCGCCACCCTCACAGGCTGCTGAGAAGAAAGTGAGCTCACAAGTGAGACATTCAGAACAGTGCCAGACACGCAGGGTGCCCCCAAAACACCAAAGCCCCCAGTGGGCTGTCACGCACACACAGCCCAACAAAGGTACTCACTCAAGCCAACCCGATGGCCCATAAAGCCAACATGTCACAAGATCATCAGCCATTGGCCTCTGCAGTTGGCAACACAGCCCTGTCCTCCTGGGGTCACAGCCAGAACAAGAACTCGAGAGACAGAGAGGGCGGGAGTGGAGTCTAGAGTGATGAGGACTCTGTCAAGGTTCAGATAAGTCTCTTCTAGAGGCCCTGGGGGTGAAGGTCTGTTTGGTCTCCACCCCACAGTACCACTGGGAGGGGCAGAACTTTAAAAGGTGGGACCTAGTGGCAGGAAATGAGGTCACTGGAGCCATGGCTTTCAAGGGGACACCAGGACCAGATCCCTTCCTGTTTCCTGTCTGCTGCGAGGTGGACAACTTTCTTCTTCTGCCACATGTACCACATGCCCAAAGCAACAGTGCCAAGCCCACGTGGACTGAAGCCTCAGAAACCACACACCCAGAGAAATCTTTCCTCTTGCTAGCTGAGCATCTCAGGCATTTTGTCACAGCAACAGAAGCTCACCGACAGCATTCCTGGGCAGACAGGACACGCCAAGGAGACATGGGCGAAGAGGGCAGGAACATCTAGAAGCTGTGGTGATGCGCCTTTCCAGGATGGAGCCTCCATACCTGACTCCTGGGCTGCAAGGAAACGGGGCTGACCCCAAGGCGCTATTCCTACTCATCATCCCCCTCTGAGAACTCTTCTTCAAGCTCTTTAGCGTGAAGGTGCTCCACCATTTGTGTTATTTGCCTCTGGTTTTCTTTAAGAGCACGGCTCTTTTCACATGCAGGAAGAGAAGCCCATTGCATCCAGATAACTTATCCGTACCAATTTAATCTGTATAGATCCTCCTTGGGTTTACAATCTCTAATCTTATTTAGACAATATAGTTTGTGTCTAAATATTAAGAAACACTCATCTTAATGGCAAAATTTAATTATCTCACATTAAGTGTAATCTTGATTTTGATAGTGATGTTTCAGTAGTAAAATAAGCTGTGAGTCAATCAATTGAAAGGTCTCCCTGAAAATTCTACGATGAAGTATGGCTCTTAACTTTTAATTAAAATAATAAATATAAATATACAGCCTCACAGACAAATGAGAGAAAAGTTCATATGGACTCACCCATGCAGCCCAACACTCAGATCACAAAGTGGGGGACCGCTGGCACCTGCAAGTCTGCTGCCCCCTCCCTGGGTCCTCTGACTGTCATCTCCCTAAGGCAGCCTGACTGCCAACATCAGAGAGAGCGCTGCCTAGTGACCTTCCCACAAGTGGAATGGACTCCAGGGCCTGGAATTCCGACTCGTTACGAGGCGAGGCTGGTCTACACCGTGACATGAGGCCTGCACTGGCACTATGTTTAGCTTGCTGCAGAGCTTCCTGTGCAGGAATCACCAGTCCACATGGCTCACGTCTTGGTCCACTCCTCTGCTCAGGGCTGTACAGCCTGCTCGAAGTGCGGCAGTTCTCCTCGCCGGCTCACGGCACGCCCGCTGGTGTCTCTTGATGGCTGGACCAGTTTCCTGCAGCTGCTGCAACAAATTACCAGAACCCAGGTGGCTTAAAGCACACACTCACGTCTCACAGAGGCCCTAAAGCTGTCCCACTGCAGAGAAAGCAGGGTGCAGGCAGAGCCATAATTCCTGCGGCGGCTCTGGGGAAGACTCCTTTCCTCCCCTCATCCAACTTCTTGCTGTAGTGAGTTCCTCAAGTTGTGGCTGCATCACTCAAGCTCTGCCTGTGTGGTCGCTTTTCCACCTCCTGTGCGCAGCCCCCTCTGCCTCTCACTAGGGGCCGAGCTCACGCTCCCCTCAGCATCACGGGGGCTGGGGTTGCCAGAAACGGCGCACATACATGTTTCACTGCAAAGTAACTTCCCAAGCCGCAGTAGAGACATACACTCCTTCGGCACCGCGAGCTCCAGATGCTGCACATGTGTACCAGCTGCCTCCTCACCTGCCAGCTCCTGCCCTTCTGAGTCCCCAGCCTAGAGAATGTGCAGCAGCACCGCGTTCACCACTGCTCTGCGTCTCCCAGGTAGCTAACGGAACTGAGCGCCTGTTCATCGGCCCACTGGACATCGTGTGTGACAGTGTGTGTGTGTGTGTGTGTGTGTGTGTGAAGTCTTTCACCCCCGTTGCCATGAGATCGTCTGCCCCTTCTTGCTGACTGTACAGACCTCTACTGTATTTTCAATGAGTGCTCTGTTAAGCTGATTTCACTTGGAGATGTGTTGGGAAGGCAGGAAGTTTCGGGGGTCAGGATCTGCTGGACAAGGTCCAGCACTGTCTAAGAAATCAGTTGAGATGAATTATAGATAATGAGTACCCTGAATGGACTCTGGGCCTCAGTCAGCCTAGCCCATGTCCAACAAAGAATGTGCAGGAGGACTGGGGGACCACCGCCAGGAACCCAGCAGGTAGACACACACCAGTCCCAAACTGATACATTCCAAAGTAGCACACGAGGTCTCCACTTACTTCCTGGAAATCGAAGTCAGCTTTACTTACCAGGTGGGCACAATAAACTTCTAATATTCTCTTAACTTTACTTACAGGCTAGGACAATAAACTCAAATGCGAGACGTCTCAGGACTGTCCAGGCATGGCCATAGCTGACCAAGCAAACACAACCATGACCCACCTCTATAAGTGCCACACCCGAGGGCAGCAAGTTAGCGACACCACCACCAGCAGAAGCAATAGCCAGCCGTTTCTGGTGTGAATGCCATCCAGCGATGGTTCCTCTAAGTCACGATAAAGGAACCAAGCAGACTGTGGCCACTGTCAGTGTAAACTGCAGCGTACGACAGGGCATCTGATGAGGACCAGGAAGACCACAGAAGGGCCACACACAGACACCCCCACCCACCCTACACTGCGTCCTCCTCTTCAAGTCATGAATCCTCAGAACGCCCAGTGACTGCACATGGGGCAGCCAAGGCAGCATGACCAAGACCCCACTCAGCTCCCGCAGACCATGGCACGAGGGACCAGCACAGGCTGTGGGGGGAATTCCCACTGCCACCTCTGCCCTGCGCCAGAGAGGTGAAACAGCCTTGGCATATTGCCAAGACACCGCACCGCATCTCTACAAAACGGGGGTGCATAATGCCTGCATGATCGAGAGGGGTTTTCTAACCCATCAGCCCCCAGAGGAAGAGAGAATGCCTCATGCTTCCTTGGGCTAAACAGAAAAGGGGGGCAGGAGTCCAGGCACCTGTGGGTCCCCGGGCCACAGAGCTGAGCCGCCCTAACGTTCCTCAGAGCTCTCCGTGCAGCACGGCAAGGCTCAAGACATCTGACCCCAGCCGAAGCTCGGCTCTGCCCTGCCCTTCCTGAGCCCTGTGCCCAGGCCAGAAGCTGCTGCCCTTCTCCCAAGACAGGGCTGGAACCTACCCCGCCAGGCTGAGAATGGGCACAGGGTAGACAAGGAGGCCCATAGCAGCCACGTCCCCCTGCACGTCTCTCCTACATGCCGCCTCCACAGACCCTGGCACCAGGCTTCCTTGTGTGCTGGGGCTAAGTCAGCAGCAGTGGAGCCGCACAGGTTAACTGCACAAGCAAATTAATAATGTGATATACGGTCTGTCGTGGATTTTGTGTGCTTGTAGAGAACAGGGGCAATTTAACCTAGAAAGCCTATAACTCTCTAAAGTGTAAAAAGGAAACATCCATGCTGGCGAGGCTGGACCTGG
>NDGM010945139.1:0-14979 GCA_002564305.1 Octomys mimax | reverse complement strand
GGGGCTGCACCCCAGACAGACAGACAGGCAGAGAGACCGAAACAGGACCTGCAGTTGAGCCAGCTGTAACGGCCCGCCTGTTGTGAGGCTGAGTCAGGAGCGCCAGCGTGAGCTACACATCTAGTTCAGGGCCAGCCCGAAGTGCCTTTGGAGACCATGTCTCAGAAACAAACAAAAAATCGGAAGGTACAGTTTAGCAAGTCCCCAGAAGAATCATGTTCACATTAAAGTTCGTGGTCCTGGTTATGTAGCACCCACTAAAACTTGCACAGAGCATTAACAAGTGTTTCAAGCCCCCACGGCCCTGGGAATCCTGGGGGTTTGCAGTTTCTAGGTGCAGCGGTGCGTTGCTTCCTTCCCCCAAGCTTGGAGCCCGCTCCTTTTGTGGTGGCGCTTGGTTCTGCCTCCTAGAAATGACAAACAGGACACACCTTCCTAGCGGAGCCCCGAGCTGGCCTAGGCTTCAGGGCCCTAACACTTCTGCTTAGGAGCTCGCTCCATGTCTGAAAGAACCTGCCTAACGCAAGCTGGGGGCTTCTGATAGACAACACTGGAACGGTTTCTCGACTTGATTTATTGACTTGTCGGTTTTCATTCTGTCACGAATCTGATTGACAGTGAAACGCGGGATGTGGCTGGGGGGATTCCTGCGGGTGTGCGCGCAGCCACGGGGCTGTGTGCGCGCGCGCGAGCGCAAGGGGTGCTTGCGTGTGCAAACGACACGGACGACGTGGGTTCCCCGCGGACTTGACCGCGCTCCACAAGTGTTTGCCTGGATTCAAAGCAGCGGAGGGTGGGGTGTGCGTGGTTGGCCTGGGGAGGGGACAATTATGAACACGCGGGGCTACGGGACCCTTGGCCACCACCACCCTCAACACCCCGATCCCTGTCCCTGCAGGCTGTCGTTTCCCACCGAAGGCCGTGGGGAAGGAGGAGGAAGGACGCAAGGTGCCCAAGAATGGTAACGGCCCCTTGTCTACCTCTTGCGCCAGTCGCTGGGAGCCAGAAGGGAAACCGATTGGGGCTGTGCGCTCCCCCCAAACCCCGCGGGACACGCGCGGCAACACGTGGGGTACTCGCAGCCCTCAGCTCCAGCCGCATCCTGGATCCCGCCCGCCCCCCCCCTTGTTCCCAACGCCCCGCCCCGCCTCGCGGTCCCGCCCCCGGCCCGCCCTCCCTTGTTCCCGACGCCTCGAGGCCCCGCCCCCATCCCGCCCCTCCCTTGTTCCATACGGCCCGCCCCCACACCGTGGCCCCGCCTCCCCCGCCCCCGCCGCCGCGAGGCCAGCGCGCAGTCCCGCGGCCCCATGCTACTGAGCGGAGCTCCTCCCGCGGGCTCCGGCCCCGCGCCACGCGCGCAGGGGGGCGCTGGGGGCGGTCCGGGGGGGTCCCGCCGCGGTGCGGGAGGGGCGGGTGCCGGCCCGGGAGGGGGTGGCAGCGGCGGGGTGGCCAAGTGGCTCCGGGAGCACCTAGGCTTCCGTGGGGCTGGAGGTGGCGGGGGCGGCAAGCCCGCGCCCCCGGAGCCCGACTACCGGCCCCCCGCACCCTGCCCGGCCGCACCCCCTGCGCCGCCCCCAGACATCCTGGCCGCCTACCGACTGCAACGGGAACGCGACTTCGAGGACCCCTACTCCGGGGGCCCGTCCAGTTCCACCGCCCTCGCCGCCCCCGCCGTCCCCGGACCCGCGCCGCCCCCGCGCCACGGCTCACCCCCGCACCGTCTGATCCGGGTCGAGACCCCGGGGCCCCCGGCCCCCCCTCCGGAGGAGCGGATCTCCGGAGCCCCGGCCGGCGGCGACCGAGTGAGTGTGCCTTGGGCGGGGGTGACTGCCAGGGGAGGTGGTCGCAGGTCTGGAGGTTGTGCAAGGGACAAAGGTGGCCTGGCCCGAGCCGGCTCGGCGCTGTCACGAGCTCCCGCGGACAGCAGCGGAGCCGCTGACCCTGGGGCTCGGTGTCTGAACCCACCTTTGTTCGGATTCTCTGTCGGCTGATCGGAGAGGGGACCCTGGATGTCATCCCTGTCCTCAGCTGTGGCCTCAGACTGATGGCCCACCCCACCAGGGCTCCGCTACCCTCCTGCAGCCCCCAGCCCCATCCTGGAGCCTTTATTCTAACGGGAACGGAGGAGCGCGCGCGCACAAGCACACACACACACACACACACACACACACACACACACACACACCCTTGCTGGTTTCTGGCCTTTCTGTGCCTTGCACTTTGTTACCCTTTGATCTCTGACGCTTCCCCCAGGGCAGAACCTAGGGAAGCTTTCCCTTGCTGCTGCGGCTCCTCCTCTTCTTCCTCTCCCTCTTCCTGAATCCTAAGCATCCCAGGAGGTGCTGGAGCCCTGGAAAGGAGGTGAGGGCCGAGGTTTTTCCCTGTAGACACAGCCAGAGACTGCGTTTTCATCCCCCTGGGCAGAAACTAGCTGGGCTGTTCCTAGGAAGCCAGGGCTCTTGTCAAGGATGTTGGCCACAGGCGTCCAGGCCCAGTCCTTCTTGTGTCTCCCTAAAGTAGGGGGCAGTTGCCCAGGACCTGTTGCCCAGCTGAGCCCAGGCCTAGGACACATTCTTTCTGAGAGCCTTTCATGGCTGCAGGCACTGGGGTGGTGGAGAGAGCAGGCAGCTACTCCTCCAGGACACCGCCTGTCTCTGCCTGGCAGAGTGACAGCTGGAAGCCATCCCCAGGGTCTCTGGCTGTAAGTCCAGCTGCTGACACTGTGCTGGGCCCTCCGCTTCCCTCACCACTGTGTGCTTAGTTCCTCTGGAGAGAGCTTGCGTCTTTATTAGAGCAGAGCTGCTGTCTGAATCCTGGCACTGAGTTATGTCAGGGTCAGAGCTGAAGCCTCAGGAATGTGATGCATGTTTCTTTCCTTTCTTGGGGCTGGCTGCAGAGTGGGGCACAGGGGTGCTTCCCTGGGCTCCTTCCTCATGTCCCCTGCCACTCCCTCAGTGATGGTGTTGGTGGCAGCCTGGCAGAGGGGAGTGTAGGCCTGGCCCTTGCTACCACTCATTCTCCTCTCCGACCACTCCTGTTGGTGATGGACCTGAGCTGTCTTTGACTGCTGTCCTCTCTGCGTTGGCTAAGGGCAGCCTAACAAACTGCCCACCAGCTGTGGGTCCTCCAGGAGAGGGGCTCGAATGTGTGTCCTGCCCTCTGTGCCTGCGGGGTGTTAGAAGACAATGCCTGCATCCAAAGAGTTGTCTACGCTGAGGCCCTTCCTAGCCACAGATCCCCCTGTGTTCTTTCCCAGAGACAGCCAAGGAGGGGCTGCACTCCCGCAGCAGGTGGACAGACCAGGACAGCCAGGCCTTTGCTGGAATCAGCCCTGTGGCTGTGGGCTCCTCAGAACTGGGAGATAGACAAGAGATGTCTTTGTCCTGCCACAGGCACAGGAATGAAATCCAGCAGGCTCTCCAGGGAGCCACACCAGCAGTCTGTGGTTTCCTCAGTGGGTGTGAGGAGAAGAATCTGGATGTCACCCGAGCCTGGCCATAGGCAGGGACACGCAGGATGGTCCTGACCTAGGGCTCCCTACCAAATAGAGAAGAGGGTTCCAACCCTAGGACGGGAGCTAGGGTGATCTCAGCGTCCTCCCTAGGCAGAGCTGAAGCCAGGCACTGGAACCTTGTGCTCACCCCGTGTCCGGCAGCCTGGGCCTGAGCTGCTGCCCCTGCCGCTTCTGTGCCACGGGTCCTCCTTTCTTTCGCTTCCACAGAACCCTTGTTCTGTGGCTCTAGGGTCTTCTCCCGAAGTGTGCCCTGTGCTGCCTTCCTTGTCTCCTCCCAGAGACCAGGGTCTCACTGAGCTCAGGGGAGGAGTCTGCACCTTTGGTGTTGGGAGTTGGTGGGTGGGTGCAGGGGGCTTCTGTCAGAGCCCATGGGATTGGTGCAGAAGGAGGCCAGCGAATGTGGGGACGGAGCATGACTTAGACAGGACCCTGAGAGGTCCAGGGGCCCGGGTCCCTCAGCTGTGCACCACACAGGGCTCTTGCTGTCCCCACTGTGGTTGGCAAGGGCTTGGGTGGCCGTCTGGGTAACCAGGCAGGGCAGGTGTGGGCACAGCAGGAGTGGTGCCGTCCGGTGGGCAGGCTGTCCCTCGCCATCTGGCTGCAGGAACAGCCCCAGCTGTCACTGAGCCTTGTCCCACCACCCTGGTTGTGTGTGGCAGAGGGGCCATGGATCAGGGATTTGCCTTCATCAGCTCAGTTTTTGGTGACCTTCAGCAGGAAAACCTGGTCCAATTAGTGGAGGGGATGGATGAGCTCCCCGTGACCATCTGTGCAGTGTGTCCCTTACCTCCTCTGTCATGCCAAGATGTGTGGCTGGTGGAGGGGCTAAGTGACACGGACAGCAAGACAGCCCTGTGTTGAGACCAGAGCTCTTAGCTCAGAGGGTGGATGTGGCTCGTGTGTGTAGTCTCTCTGGTTCTTGTGGAGTTTGCAGTCCTCAGATAGCATTGAGAACAGAAGAGGGGTGTGAGGGAGACTGTGTCTAAAGTCCAGCACAACATTCCCATCCCGAGCTCCCTAGCCAGCATTCTCCCGGTACAGTGCATCTTTGCATTGCCCTGGGCGTGGAAAGAACCCTCTTCCTTGAAGGTGTGGGCCTTGCTTCTTGTGAATGGCTTTATTGGTTAGATTTGTTTGGCCTTGAACTCAGTGTGTAGCCTAGCCTGGCCTTGAACTTGTGGAAGTCCTCCTGCCTCAGCCTCCCTTGAGCTAGGATTACAGGCATGCACCACCATGCCTGGTGTGAGTAGCTTTAATTTCCTTCCTGTGACCCCGCATTGTCTGAGGAAGTAGAGGCAACAGAGGAGGCCAGGTCTTGGATCTTTGTGCACTGACTGGCGCTCTTTGTCTGTAGCCCGACCTGGCCATGTGCTGCCATTGGTGCTTCGAGGAGAGCTGTAGCCTGTGGGTACCTAGGGGGATCGTGTGGGTGACCTGTCCACTTTGCCTGGCATAGTGGCCCTCACTCTGTCCGGAGACATCTGCTGCACTTGTTGGCTTGGGTAGTGACTGACTGAGCCCCAGCTCAGCCGTGGCACTCTGCTTGTGTGAGCTGGTGACAACTGAGACCCTGGGAACTGTGGGCAGGAGGCACGGGTTGAGCTGAGTAAGCCCTGTTAGGACAGAGGTTTGAAAGTACCTGCACAGGCTAGCCTTAAACTCATGACAATCCTTCTGCCTCAGCCTCCTGAAAGCTGGGACTATAGGTTGAGCCACCATACCGGCTTCTTTTCATCTTGAATTAACATAGTAGCTGACATTTACTGAGTTCCTATCTTGGCCTGGTACTACTTTGAAGCAGCTGATGTGTTAGACCAGTTGATCTTTGAAACCACCCTGTTACTTCATGGGGAAACTGAGGCATGGGACTGTTGAACCAAGCTCACATGTTTCTCAGCAGGTAGCACAGTGGAGGTCCACAGCCCTGTGCCCTGATTCCAGACAACACTATGCCTGCCCTCCTCCCCAAACTACCTGCGCCTATCAGAGGGGTATCCAGGAAGTGCTAAGGAGTAGGAGGAGGCAGGCCCAGGAAAAGTCCAAGGGGCGCATTCTGTGTGGAACCTACCGCATGCTGGGGATCTCTTCTGACCCCTCCATCCTGAGGCAGTCACAGATCATCTGAGGGCCTTAGAAGGGGCAGTGTCGCCCCACACTTGTCATGTAAGTATGGCATTGCCCTCTAATTAGAAAAGGAAACAAAAGCAACACATGTCGTGTCAGAGGAGTTTCCCAGGCAGAGAAAACAGGCAAGGGTGTCCCAGTAACGAGGAGCAGCCCACGCCGGAATTTTGGCTCTGGAAAGGTGACCAGCCTTCCCTTCCCCAGACAGGTTGGGTACTTGCTAGGTATTCAGTGACAAAGGACTTGCATGCCTGATCACTTGGGGAGATACTGAAGTAAGCAAACCTTGGGGTGGTCCCTCTGTGCGAGCGCGGGTGTGGTGCTGAGTCTTGAACCTGAGGTCTTGCGATTCTGGGCAAGCCCTTGTCACTGAGCTACATCACTAGTCATAAAGTACAATATATAATCCACAGGACAGTACAGAAGATACAGCATTTCCTAAATTTGGGGGAAATATGTGAACCCTGGGAGTCAGGAGACCTGAGTCCCACTCTGACCCGCTGCGGGCCCCCACAGGCCTTCCACAGATTATCACTCAGAGCCTCTGGTGTTGAGCAGAAACCGTGGTCAGAGAACTGTTGCTGTTCCATTTGTCTTCCTTTCCCTACTCTCTGACTTGAGTTCAAGTCCACCTCGCTCTGCAGCTGAGGAAGGCAGAAGTCTCCAGACCTGAAACGTAAGCTAAAGCTGTAGTTTGGGCGCCTTGCGGAGCCAACCTCTGAAACACCAGCCCCCTCCCTGTCTCTCGGGGATGGCTGGGGACAGGTTGTGCGGCCCACTGCCGAGGGGAGGACCTGCCAGCGCCCACGCGCTGGCCTCAGCAGTGCTGTATGCAGGAAACAGATCAGAGGGAACGCTGCCCAGTTGAACAGATGAGGAGCAGGGTCCAGGAGCTGGCTGCTGGGTGGCACGGGGGGGACAGACAGGGTCAGGGCGCCCCCGTTTGGGAGTAATTCCACATTTCAGCTGTGTTCCAGCAGTGCAGCACCAGTACTGACGGTGTGCCTGGAGCCTGGCCTTAGAGTCCCCTGAAGGCCCTTGGCTGACAGGCTTTCTGCCCAGGGCCTCGGCCTGGATCCTCTTCAGACATTGATCCTGTGGCCACTGGTGGTCAGTCAGGGGGCAGGGGGCAGGGGGGTGAGGGTCTGGAAATGTGGGTCACTCCTGAGGTGGTATGTGGGTTGGAGGAGGAGGCCTTGTAGGACCCACTGAGATCTGCTCTTTTTTTTTTTTTGAACCAGGGATGGAACTCAGGCCCTTGTGTTTGCCAGGCAAGCACTTATTCCACTGAGCCATCTCCCCAGCTGAAGTCTGCTCTTGCAGACCCTGGTGGACGCAGCTGCGGGGGCCACATGATCATTAACAAGACAGCAAATCCTGGCAGCTTTGAGGGGCCCATGGCCTGGAGAGCCGCCTCCCTGAGTGGTCAGTCGTTCTCTCAGGTCCGGAAGCCCTGGAGAGCCCAGCATAGGTTGGCTTGGATCCGGCAGGTACAGGGCAGGTGCCAGGCCCCCGGCCTTCCTGGGCATTGTGGGCAGTGATCAGGGAAAGAGCCAAGGCTTCCTGGAGCAGGGGGTGGAGCCAGGAGTGGAACAGAGGAGCCATTGAGCTGCCACCTGGCTGCCCGTGGGCACTGCAGGCTGGCACTGCAGACTGGCACAGGAGGCCTACTGGCCTGTGAGGGGTCTGGGTCTAGACACAGGTGGGGTGCACCTCCTGTGGCTCTGACCAGGCCAGAGGAGGGGAGGAGGGGCTGAGGGGATTGGGGCAGTGGGAAGGGTGGAGTCGAGGAGTAGGAGCCTCTGGGAACAGGGCCTCAGCTGGTCCCCCAGGGACTCCACACCAAGCTTCCACTTGCTTCTGAATG
The DNA here is from genome assembly GCA_002564305.1 of Octomys mimax. NCBI lineage: Eukaryota > Metazoa > Chordata > Mammalia > Rodentia > Octodontidae > Octomys > Octomys mimax. Next base: position 7,474 of record NDGM010945139.1, on the reverse strand, counting down.
AGCAGGAATGACACTCCTGATGTCTTTTCCTCCTCAGTGTGGGTGGCCAGACAGGTACCCACAGGGAGGGGTGCACTTGGGTGTTTGGAGGTGGCTGTGGGTTAGGGAAGCTTGGCTGGCAGGAAGGTGTCCAGAAAGCACTAGGGTCAAGGAGAGAGCATGAGCTTCTTGGGAACACAGTCCCAGGCAGGTAGAGAGAAACCAAGCAGGAGAGGGGAGTCGTGAGTCTCTTTAACTTTGGGCCTTTTCTCAGAGCACTGAGGAGCTTTGTGAGGCTGAAGCCCCAGCAGGGGCGGGCTCCAGAGCCCCTTGGTCAGGGTTGGGGCTGAGGCCAGGAGCAGTGGAGTGAAGACTTTGAGGGCAGCCGCTAGGGATGACTGGGAGCACTTTCTAGGGCCTGCTGCGTGCCAGCTGCCTGTTGAGCTGGAGTGTCCAGGACAAGGAGCTCCAGGGTCGATGACACAGTGGTGGTGACCGGATCATGGGAGGTGGTGGTTGTCCAAGCAGGGAGGCCCAAGTGGGGAAAGGCAAGAGTAGACCTTGCCTGAAGCCCCGGTGCTGGAGGCCCTGGGTGAGCAGCCATCTGTCTGCACTGCTGTCACCACCCCCAAAAAGGTGGTGCCCAGCTTAGAGAAAGGCTCCTTTGTGCTGAGCCAGCCCGCCCTGAGCACCTTGGGCGCCTCTGCAGGGTGTGTGGCTTGTGGGGAGCTCTGTGCGGGTGTGGGACAGACGGGGTGGTCAGAAGCCCATCTTTGGGAGAAGGCAGGGCCTGGAGGGCAAGGCAAGGCAAGGCCCCACCTGGAGTGGGTGCTGGTCCTGTGGGAACCCCCAGGCAGGCCATGTGGCCGAAGACACCGCCTAAGGACCTGCATTTACGGAGAGAGAAAGATGCATACCTTGGCAGGGCTGCAAAGTGCCAGAGCCAGCTCCTGTGTGAACTCTGAGTTTCCCTGGGCTCGGGGCTCTGGTCCAGGCTGACCCAGGACTCTTGCTTGTGGACAGCTTGAGGAGAAGCAGAGCACCCCTTCTGCCATCTGAAGCTCACTCTCCTCACCATCCTCCCTGCAGCTGGCCATCCTAGAAGACTATGCAGATCCGTTTGATGTCCAGGAGACTGGAGAAAGCTCAGCAGCAGCCTCAGGGGCCCCAGAGAAGATCCCTGAGAACGATGGCTACATGGAGCCTTATGAGGCCCAGAAGATGATGGCTGGTGAGTGATGGGTGCAGGGCAGGGGTCCATAGAGCAGGTTCTGGGACCCGCAGCTCTCAGGATTATGTGCTTGGGTCCCGAGAAAATAGGCAAATTCCTTCGCCAGGCCCTTGGGAGGGTGGCCGCTGCTTTCAAGATGGTCACTTTGGAGAAGGAGCTTGATTTATAAGACGCCTCACAACCAAAAGTCAGACAGAAGCACTGGAGATTGCCAGGGCACACAGGGGTGTGGGCCAGGAGTCAAGGGCCTCGAAAGACAGTCACTAGCTCTGGGGCGCTGTCATGAGTTCGGAACATTGCCGTTATATCAAGGGGAGACATCCTTGCTGCACTTAGAAACACTAGAAACGGATTCAACGGGGAGAGGGTGTCAGCTTCCTGAGCCCCCACCCGCTACCCCCGGCTGGCCCAGGCAGTTGATGTTGGTGCTGGTGTACCTGGTGGCTGAGGAAGGTGGGACACACAGGCAAGGGCTTCGAAAGTTGCAGTGAAGCATTTGGGCTTGCTGCAAAAGGTGTGTGGGCCTGTCCCCGATTCCTGAACGTGAAAGGATAAATGTGGCATTTTAAGAGGCGTACTAAGGCCTTTGTGTACAGAATGGGCTAAAGAACTGGGCATCGGGAAGTTAGAACCGGGCACGGGGTGCACACCTGCGATCCCAGCTCTCAGAAGACTGCACTGGAGGCCAGCCTGAGCACACAGCAAGAGCAAGGATCGCAGGACCGCACCGGAGGTGGAGAGGCAGTCTTCCAAAAGCAGCGATGAAAACAGAGCAGGGGAGGGTCAGGCTATTTGTTTGTTAGCAAATTTGGGAATCGTCAGGGGCCAGTAAGTAAGGCCTCCTTCTTCCTCTCCTGAGCTTGGAGATAGCTGAGAAATGAGACACAGGAAGCACCGGGCGTGGAACTAGGTGCTCAGCAGTGCCGCCACACTGTGCTTCTGTGCCGCAGAACCGAACTCGCCCGCTCAGGCTCGGGCAGACCGGAGGCTGTGGCCTCTGCTGGGAGCAGGCTGTTTGCTGCCTCAGAAGGAGGGAGAAGACGGGCAGAAGGAAGAAGGGCAGATGTGGGGAGAAGGAGCACTGCTGGCCAGTTGGAGAAGGGGGCAGAGGCCCATGGAGCATTGCCACGCAGCCCTGGAGACCCGAGCTACGGGGCTGAGGGGGTGGAAGTCATCACGTGCCACCAAGGGACAGATGGGGTTCAGAGAACCATGTGGGGACAGGTCCAAGGGGGCTGTGTGGAGGGCAGGGGTGGAAGAGGAGGGGTGGCCACCTTCTACGGCTCACTGTTCATCGGATTCACATCGGGGCTAGTGGTGCAAAAACTTCAGCAGTTGTAGAAGCTGATACGTGGGAAGGCATCATGTGTCGTGCGGGGCATCTTCTTGGCAGTGGGAAGACAGCTAGAGCTCTAGATACCAGCAGTGTCAGGAGACCAGGCGAAGCCATGGGCCATGGTAGGGAGGATGAAGGTGACAGCCCTGGGAGGGTGCAGGAAAGCCCTTGGAAACTGCAGGGAGAAGACCCATCCAGACATTGGCTTAGAAGAGAGGCAGGCTTCCAGGGGGCATGGCCCCAAGTGTGCAGTGACAGCAGTGGGGACACAGGACATAGCTGGGCAGTAGGATATGGGGGGGTGCGAGACTGGTACCCAGTCCCCTAAGACCTGTCAACTTCAGCTACTCACCCGTCACTGTGTGTCATGGGACCCTTTCTATTTTTCTTTTTTAAACTGGGTCTGGCTATGTGTAGCCCAGGCTGGTCTTGAACTCATTGTGATCCTCCTGTCTCAGCCTCCTGTGTTCTGGGATTAAGAGCCCTTAAGTGTTTGCTTTGGAGGGTTCCCTTTCCATTCTATTCTCTCAGGATAGAACCCACACCTGTGCAGCCCAGAGAAGCTTTGAGGGCGACAGCCCAGGAAGTATGGCTTCTGGGCTCCCTGGAGCCCAGGCTGTGGCCTCAGGTCTTGGTCAAGTCCATACCTCTCCCTTATCCTTCCTTGCCCTGGCAGAGATCCGGGGCTCCAAGGAGCCAGCCACCCAGCCCTTGCCTCTGTACGACACCCCCTACGAGCCAGATGAGGAGGCCCCCACCCCTGAGGGTGAGGCTGCCCCCTGGCCTCGGGAGTCCCGCCTGCCCGAGGATGATGAGAGGCCCCCTGAGGAGTACGACCAGCCCTGGGAGTGGAAGAAGGGGAGGATTTCCAAAGCTTTTGCCGGTGAGTCTATGCCGAGACATTTAACACGTCAGTACAGCAGCCGTGGGTGCATGTGTGTGCACACACGTGGTGTGTGTGTGTGTGTGTGTTGCTCCAAACCCTGGGCTGTGTCTCCTGGTGGAGGGCGTGGCGCACCAGGGCTCTGTGGCTCCTCACCACCGAGTGAGGGCCAGCCATCCCCTGTCCCGCTGTCCATCCCAAGCCAGGTCCAGCACAGCTCAGAGCTGACCCAAGCCGTCTGCCAGCTGCCTGCCGGCAGCCAGACCAGAAACCACAGCCCATCCTTGGCTTCCCGTAAGTGCACACAGCACACGAGGGCAGACAGGGATGCGGACGGCCATTTATCTCCTGCAGAATCAATACTGTTTGGATTGCTTAATGGGAAAATCTATGCCCGTCATTAGGAAACCTCGTTAGCAGTCCTGCAGCCGCCCGCAGCGTCACTCTTCCCGTGATGGGGCACTAAATTTCAATAAAGCGTTGGCCCTGGCCTGTCTGCCTGTCTGCGCCATCTGTACCACACCACACTGACAGCCAGAGACCATGCTTCCTGTCTGGATCCCCGGATGGGCGGAGGGGAGGCGGGCAGTGGCTGCAGGGGGTTGGCTGGCTCCAGTCCTGCTTCTCTTTCCTTCTTTGAGGGCTGGAGGATGTGCAAAGAAGGGGCCACTAGCTGTGAGAGTGTCCCGCCCACGCCTACCACCTGTGACTGTGACTGTGACTGGCAGCAGCCCCGCTAGGCCTGCTTTTGCCGCTCCTGCCTCAGCTGTCCTGTGTCTCAACCTCTGCCTCTTTCTGTCTCTGTCTCTGTCACTGTCTTTCTTCTCCTTCTGCTGCTGGCTCCAGTTGACATAAAGGTCATCAAAGACCTACCTTGGCCTCCGCCCGTGGGACAGCTGGACAGCAGCCCCTCCCTGCCCGACGGGGACAGGGACATCTCCGGTCCAGCCTCACCCCTCCCTGAGCCCAACCTGGAGGACAGCAGCGGTGGGTCCTGGGGGGCTTCTGTCCAAGGCGACAGGTCCTCTTGCCCCTGTGGACTTGGCCTAGAGAGGAACCGAGAGGCTGGGGCAGGCCTAGGAAAGGAAACACACTCACACAGGAGGGTGCGGGAAGGGGTAGAATATGAGTTACCACACCACCAAATTCCACCTATTACTTTATTTTGTTTTCAGTACTAGGGATTGAACCTAGGCTTTCACCCTGTGCTATATCTTCACCTCCTTGTGTATTTTTTACTGAGACTCACTCTTGCTAAGTGGCCTGGTCTGGGCTGACCTTGGCTCAGCCTCCCGGGAAGGAGGGGTTACAGGTGTCCACCACCAGCCGGTGCACACACACTATTTTAAGTCTGTTCCTGGGTAGAGCTGTGCTCGCCAGTACAGCGCACCCCCAGGGCTGGGAGTGGAGCTGGCTCAGGAAGCCGCTGACATGTGTGGAGAGCATCTGTCCCTGCGTCCCGTGACTGCAGGACACTAAGGGCTTGAAAGTGGTAAAGAGCCAGGCAGGTGTGGCGGTGCACATCTGTAATCCCAGAACTCAGGAGGCTGAGGCAGGAGGATTGCAGTGAGTTTGAAGCCAACCTGCACTATACAGTGAGATCCTATCTCTTAAAAAAAGTGAAGGAGAGAACAGGGAGAAAGCTCCTAATGTCCTCTTGCCTTCAACCCTGTCTCAGGGCATCAGTGGGTGCTTTAATGTCCAAGAGCCAGGTGTGGTGTGAACGCAGATGGAGGAGAGACTGCCTCTGTGCCTCTGGGCCTGGGACCTGCTGGGGCAAAAGCTGGCAGGGTCCTCTGCTTGGGAGGGCAGACAGAGCCCCCTCCGGGTCCCCTGGGAGGGGCAGTGGGCAGCGGCCAAGGGCTGGGAGGGCGGGCGGCCGTCTGGCGGCATGGGCAGGATTAGCCTGTCAGGATGGCACCAGGGGAATCGGGTAATTGTTCTCCGATCGATAAGTCATTTCTGCAGAATGGCTTGGCAGGGTGATTTGGAGAACGGTAATGAACTCTGAGGAGGAGAAAGAAACAATATTATCAGCACTGAAGCCACCCGAGGGGGCACAAGGCTGCTGGCTGAAGGAGCAGCTCCTGAGGGGGACGCTAAGTGGTTTCCTGGGCAGCGGCCTCCCAGAGGGCCGGCCCTGGGCTCTTGCTGTGGGAGGCCTAGCCCCACTGGGAGCTGCACAACCCTGACCCAGCATGGGGGAGGGGGCCCCACAGCTGCCAGTGTTGTCTGAGACTCCCGGAGTCCCTGACCTTTGTGTCCCCTGCAGCCCAGTTTGAAGGATCAGAGAAAAGCTGCCTGTCGCCTGGCCGGGAGGAGAAGGGGCGACCGCCTCCCCGGCTCCCTGCAGTGACCCCCAAGCCAACCAAATCCCTGGGCACTGAGCCTGGCAGCCCCCTGGGCGAATGGACAGACCCCGCACTGCCACTGGAAGACCAGGTGTGAGTGTCTGCGTCCTTCTGCCAGGGCCGCCTGTCTTCCCTGCAGGGTGGGCCGGGACCGAAGCATATCCCTGCTCTGTCCCCTCCTGTCATCCCAGCTGGTACCACGGGGCCATCAGCCGGACCGATGCCGAGAACTTGCTGCGGCTGTGCAAGGAGGCCAGCTACCTGGTGCGCAACAGCGAGACCAGCAAGAATGACTTCTCCCTGTCCCTCAAGTGAGTGGCGACCAGGGTGGGCCACCCCTGAGATGTGTGGGCTGGCCCTGCTTGCGGGGAGGGAGCCTAAGAGAGAACTGGAGAACTAGTAGCCTCGGCCACAGCTCAGAAGGGTGCAGGTATTCACTTGCTGTGTGACTCTGGGAGGCTGAAGCAGGAGGATTGCTTTGCATTGAAGGCCATCCTAGGCTACACAGTAAGTTCAAGGCCAGCCTTAACTACATAGTGAGACCCTGTCTCAAAAATGACAGTGTTTTTAATGTACTTGGTACAGGGTCTCACTATATAGCTCATAGCGATGGGCTAGCATAGCGTGTGTGCTGGGGATTGAACCCCAGTCCCTGCTCTTGCCTAAGCAGGCGCTTAGTCCGCTGAGTTATCTCACTGGCCTCTACCACCAGTGTGTTAGAGTGGACAGTTAAGGAATTTTAAACTGCGTATACCTGGAGGGTTCTCATTCCACCTGGATAAAAGATATGACAAAAATGCCAGGCATAGTAGCACTCACCTGTAATCCTAGCACTTTAGGGGCTAAGGCAAGAGGATCTCTGAGTTCAAAACCAGCCTAGTTACATAGTGAGTAGAGGGAGGCCCTGTGTCAAAAAATCTAAAAAAATTTTTAAAGACAGGGGAAACCACCAGACTAGAATTAGGTAACCTGAGTTCTACTCTTGGGCATGATAAAATTAGCTGTGTGAGCCTGGCCTCTGGCCTTAGTTATACCTTTGTGAAATGATAGCCGTCTCTTGGGCTTTTTTTCTAGCACCCACATTCAACCTGTGGATTATAAAACTCAAAGGTGCATCCAGAAAAATTAATTTGTTAAAAATTTGATTCGGAAAAAATTTTATTTGTGCCCAAATCAAATTATGGTGGTATATACCAACAATCCCAATACTCTAGAAGCTGAGACAGGCCGATCACGGAGTTGAAGGCCAACCTACGCTACATAGCAAGTTCAGGCATCTATCTCAAAAAATTTATTTTTGTTTACGTAACTTCTTGTGGTGCATTGTTTAAAATAATTACAGCTAGGGCCTGCAAGATGGCTCAGCAGACTAAGCTCCTGCTTAGGCAAGTGTGGGGACTGGGGTTCAATCCCTGGCACCACATTCCATGCTAGTTAGCCCCACCCCATGTTGCAATGGGGTGGGGAGGGCAGGCATGGTGGTGCACGCCTGTAATCCCAGCACTGAGCAGGCTGAAAACAGGAGGATCACTACCAGTCCAAGCTGTGTAGTGACCATGTGCCAAACACATTTAAAGAAAAAAAGTACAGTGAAGTCCTGTCACAAAATAATTACAGCTAAAATTCAAGGCTCATGCCATCGCTGTACCAACTTGCTCTGGTCACCAGTAGATTTCTCTCTCTCTCTCTCTCTT
>NDGM010945133.1:0-15460 GCA_002564305.1 Octomys mimax | reverse complement strand
TCCTACCAATTTGATTTGAAACTGTCTCACTGCTATTTGTTTCTCAATAAAATTATGAAAAAACAAAAAAATAAAAATATCAGGGAAGATTTTTTTGGCTAATAAGCTTATTTTCACTTAAAAAACATTTTTACCTATTTTCTAAAGCATCCCTAGAAAGAAGATATAAATATAAAGAGAACTTGTTTTTAAAAATGGACATCTGAAAATTATTTTACTTAGCGCCTTTTCAATTTATTTCTGTTTGTGCTAATTTTCTCCTCTTACTATTTCCCCAGATTGTTCTAACAACAGATCAGTACACAGATTAACACAACAGTTGGTTTCTTTTATATAATACACCCAGAGCCAAAATAAAGACCGATAACAGACAGACTAGGAAGCAGGGAAGGGGACGTGGGACACGGGATGGGCTGAGCACAGGAGCGGGCGCGCCGCGGAGAGGACCTAACGCTCGCGCACGCGCCACAAGCATCTGCGTGAAAGTGAACTCGAGGGCGGCTTGAAATAACAAAAACCTAACCGTGCGGTTCGGAGGCCATGGAAGCCCGGCGCCGGCGGCTCTCGCTCCCCAGGGCCGCGCAGGGCGCCGCGCCTCTCCTCCAGCGGACTGCGAGCAGGTCGCTCAGCCCGCGCTCCCCGCGCCCTCCAGCCCGCTTCCTGCTGCGCGCATCCGCCTCTGCGCCCAAGTTCACGCTTCCACAGATGCACCAGGCACACCGCGTTGCGCGCTGCTGCCGCGGTTTTAACTCAGTTATCTCTGTGAAGACTGCTTTGCGCAGTAAGCTCGCTGTCTCCGTTACTTTTCTTTCTCATTACTGAGACAAAGTCCCGACAGCCAGAAGTAAGGAAGGAGAGGCTTCTTTAGCTCACAGCTTGTGCAGCTTCAGTCCATACTCGGCAGACTCTAAGGCAGGGTGGCACGGGGCAGAGGGCAGCAGCTCATGGCAGCAGAAAACAGCAAAACCAGCAAGAGCGAAAGCCGAGGAGCAGCAGGCAGCAAGCCTCCTGCCCTTCCTCATGGTGCATGCAGGCTGCCTGTCCCTGGCCGGGTGCAGCACTCACACCCACAATCCCAGCATAGCACCAGGAGTCAATCGCTGACTCTAGAAGCTGCCCCATGATTGCTTGAGGCTTTGGGGAGACAACTAGACAAAACCCCTAACAGGCAGCACTTAAATGTGCGGAAATGAAGGCTTAAACATCGAAAGCAAGCAAATCAAGCTATAAAATCTCCACCTGTCAAATTATAATACGACTTTACTTCTGTCTTCACAGAGCCGATCTGCTGAGTATCTCCTAAGCCTCGCCACAGCCACATGCAGTGCACCCGCATGTCGTTGCCAGGCAGCGACTTCTCCCTCAGGTAGACATCTCTGGAGTGAATCGATGCACAGTGCAGTTCTGGCTCAGACAGCAGTCACCGGCTGGAAGGCGTTTCCAGCACTCCTCTAACCCCCCCGTGTGGAGCACGTCACACCTTGCCTCCTGGGCAGAGGGCAAGCAGGAGGCTCAGCTGGTGCCCCTTGGGCTCGCTGGTGCCAGCTAGGGAGGAGAAGTCTCTTCTTTCAGAAGTAGCAGAAGTATACTGTCAGACAACGCATCCAGGGTCCCTGGAACAGCTTCGGTTCGTATTGCAGTATTTTGCTTTCAAACAATATCCGCTCCAGAAGCAGTAGCAGTGGTCTCAAGCAGAAGCACTTGCCAGAAGCTAGTGTTTCCTTTTTTCTTCCAAAGGTTGCATTCAGAATGCAAGAAGAACAAGTACACAACAAGTAAACAGAATAAGGTATCGAGTAAGTGTTCAAGAGATGTGGAATATTGTTCACTCATGGAATGAATTATAGATTTAATCTTCAAAGCAAGTCCTCTTTTTCAATTTTGAAGACCGTAAGTGGGAAACCTAGTAGCAGTAGCTCTATATTTTGGTCCCCCCAAACCACGTTCTCTTTACCAGCTGTCATCCTTTAGCTGTAAACTGCTCCCTAATAATCCCCAGTGTCAGAGGTGGGAGTTGGGAAGGTGATTGGGTCACTGAGACTCCTTGCTTATCACTAGATTACTGTAGGAATGGGTTTTACCTAAATGTGCTGCTAGAAGGTGGGCACCAGGGGTGGCCGAGAAGTGTGCATCTGTCCCTGGTTCCTCCCTTTCCCACTGTTTGCTGGTAGCTGTGGCTGAGAGCCTTTCTTCTGCTGCACCCTCTGCCATGCCATTTCCCCTTGCAGCCGTGGATGGGGTCCTCTGGGCCACAGGAGCCTCACCTTCCCTGTGGTGAGGTGGAGTCTGTGGTCCTAGCAGAGAGGAGCGTGCAACGCAGCAGGTACATGCAAAGCCACGCTCCACTGCACACGGTGACTAGGGCGGGAGTCTTTGGTTTTTAGTGCTGCTTTGGGCCCAGGATCAGTGTTTCATGTCAAAATCTCTGGATTCCATTGCACCTAATTTATCCCAGTTTTTCCCACAGGTAAGATGCACGTGCTATCCGGTACTGAGCCTCTGAGGACACAGGGCTAATTCTGCAGCAGCCTCTGTCAGGAGCAGGCCAAGCCACTGCCTCAGCACAGCTTGGTGGCTCCACGCTGAGAGCCAAGGCTTTTCCTTTAGAGCCAGTGAGCTTTGGGCACAGGCCTGAAGGCTCACCGTGGCAGAGTGAACGACTTTGACATTGTGAACATTGTTCAAAGCCAAGTCCAAGTTCCAGACCCGTGTCCAGACCCCAGCGCCCCGCCCTGCCAAGTGGTGGTCCCGGCTTGCAATTTCCTACAGACAGCTCTCAGTGCTGCTGCACATACAACTTAGATGTTATTAGAATACAATTTTGGGGGCTGAGGAGATAGCTCATAGAATAAGTGCTTGCCTGGCAAGCGCAAAGGCCTGAGTTCAATGCCCCATTCTGCCAAAAACAAACAAATGAAAAAGAGAATATCATTTTTGTTGTTGATTTAATTTGAATGAGCTAAAACTCTAATATAAGAGACCACGGATTGAAGAAGCACTGAGGCAGCCCTGGCACCCGCACTGCGGTCCCCGGCACTGGCTCACACGCTGACCGTTGGGCACGCTGCGCGGTCTGTCCCCCAGGCGCTGCCTGGTTCCTGCTGTCTTCCCCACCCAGTGTGTGCCTCTGTCTTTATTACAAGGAGTGCGGAGTGGCTGGTGCTGGGTGATGCTGTACTGCTCACGCAGCGCTTTACTTGCTGCGCCTCTTCGCATCCAGTACGGTGCTGCGAGGCAAGGGAGAAAAGCAGCAGCGGCAGGAGTGAGACGCGTCCCTTCCACTTGAAGTATATCTTTAGAGCAAGCGTGGTAGACTCCCGGTTGCCCCCTCCTCTGAGAGTAAGCTGTGCCAAGAGGAGGCTGCGTCCTTGAAAGGGAAGTTGGCTTGCGCCCTGCCCTTCCTGCCCCTGCAGAAGAGCGGCGCTGGGCAGGGGAGCCTCGGAAGGGGCGCTGTAGGCGGGGCGACGACGGCTCTGTCGCAGCTGAGCCCGGGCCCGGAACAGGAAGCCGTTCTTGTTGGGGCTCTAACCCCTTCAAAGGAAATGTATGAAAATGAATAGTATTTATTACTTCTATCCCTGTGGATAAACACAGCATACCAGTTATATGTACAATAATGATATTTTCTGGCATTTTCATAGATCATTTCTGTATAGTAAGGCTGTGGTTTTATTTCTTCAAGTGAATGATTAGCTGCCTGAGGACAAGATCCATACCCTTTGCACTTTCATGTTTATTGTAGAATCATTAATTTTAGTAATTTGTGTACAGTAAATATCTGAGATGCTGCGGTGTTGACAAAGTAATAGCCCACCTTTCCACTGTTTCTCAGCTTGTGGAATATCATTATGCAAGTATCAAAATATATTACAACTGAACAGAGAGGGAGATGGGAGAAATAAAATTCTCTGAAATGTAAGGAAATATGGATTTGCGCTCATAATTGGGGAAACCAAACACAAATGCAGGACAAAACTGCGGGTGTCGCTGCCTCAAATAGTGCTGCAGGTGACATTGCTCTGCCCACAAGCCGAGTCTCAGGCACAAATACTTCTGTCCCCCGTAGAGCCGCCACTTGGGGAGCACCTCTGTAGTTACCTGCCCTGGTCACCACTCCTGTGCACCACCCCCACACCTTTCAGTGACCTGCGCTACCTGTATAGTCCCTGAAGATTCAATATTTAATCCTTTGCCATAATCTAGGGCAACAGGGAGAGCCTGCGAAAGAGTTTATGTATTTCCCTTCAGAATTCGTTACTAAGATCTATGAGGAAGCAAAAGGTGCCTGAATTTAGGAGGAAGAAGGGCCTGAATAGTTAGTAAGCCATGAGGAAAGCGCAGCATGACGGGACATGGTCCAGGAGTCTCCGAAACCCGGGCCTCCTCCAGGTGAAGGGAGTAGGGATCGCCTTTTCCTGCAGGAAACCCGTCCCGACTTCAGGCTCTGGCTCCAAGCAGCGAAGCGGGCCGCGAAGCCCTTTCAGGATGCGGCCAGAGTGTGAAGCATAGACGGCACTGTGCGGCTGCTCGGCGCCACTCTCATAATTACTGGTTTTGAACACCTTAGGTTTATTTACACATTTGTCTTGCATTAGAAAGTAACTTGATCTCCCATAATATAAGTGGAGGGAGTTATGAAGAAAAAGCACCAAAAAGCCGTGTGTGGCAAAGAGGAAAAGGAGAAAGGAGGGGGCTGCGTTCTGCAGGGGCGAGCTCACCCGTCCCGCACAGCAGACTCAGGGAACAGCGGCAGAGGCCTTCTCGCCTCGTTCCACCCCAGCTACCCGCGAGCACGGCGAGCCTCAGGCGCCCGAAGGGCGGCGGACTGACCCGACCCAGCCGGAACCAGGAGCGAGCGGCGCTAAGGGCGAATGAGGACCGCCCCGCGTCCCTCGTGAGGGAATTAAAGGACAAGACGCCCCGGGCAGACTGTCCCTCTGATCTGCTGCCACTGACCCTTCACTGACCCCTTTTATCCCTAGAGAAGGGATCGTCCTGAATTTTGTTACAAGAGGACTAAAGTTCTTCTGATTCGTACTGAGAATCCTTTAATCATGGAATTGCCTTAAATCGCATCACTTCTATTAAAACTCTGCTATTGTCTGCCTCCGTCTTCTCTAAGTCTGAGGCATTTTTCAAGATTGTATTGGAAGAGTCTGTAAGTTCCTGAAAGAGCCTTTTGGGTAAAAAGTACTTCACCTGGCAAACAGTTTTTAAGGCTTTTTCCTTGTGATCGAGGGCACAGGCTGGCGGCGGCAGTAGCGCAGAGCTGCGGGGCTGTGGCGGCCTTGGGAGTGCGGGGATGAGCGCACTGTTCTTTTCTTGGGTTTCAGAAAGAGGTGCAGCCGTAAAAGGGCCAGGAATTTGGAGACGCTTCTGACAACCTGCATGGTCCCCCCGGCTCGCTGGTTTCACCCCTACGGCTGGAGCTGCAGGGAGCGACCACGCCTGAGAGGGCGCGACTTCGCCAGGACTGGCCGGCACGCAGGCTTGGCCGCTCCCTGCCGCAGGCCGCGGGGCCCCTGGCGAGGAGCTCACCTGTTCTCACGGGGCCTGGTTTGGCAGCTGCAGTGCAGAAATTAAAGTTCCAGGATGGAAATTCTTTGTGGTAGGGCTGATGCTAGGCCATGGTAGGTTCCCTGCATTTTCTGTGTCTGGCCACGATTTCCACTGAGACCGCAGAAGTAGCGAGGCCAGCTCCAAGGTCCGTGAGACCACGGACGTGCGCGGGAGGGACGCGAGACCCAAGCGTGCAGAGGAACGGGGTGTTGGGGTGAAGCCGAGGTGAATGCGGGTGGCAGCGCAGCCTGGGACAGTGTGGCGCTGGGTCCCGGCTGCAGCCTCCGGGGCTCCCTGCCCCACCCGGACCGTCCCACAGAGCGACCCTGTGGCCTGTCCCCGCCCGCAGCGACCTCCTCGCTGGCAGCAGGGACTTCTTCCTGGGGCTCGAGGTCAGCCCGAGTGCTGCCGCAGTCTGTTGGCGTCACCGAAGGAGGCTGTCCTTGCCGAGCATCCCGGGGACACAATGCCCGGGCCCTGAAGTTCCAGCGGCTTTTGACAGCCTCTTCCACTCAGGTGCGGCCTGAGCAGCCAGGAAACATTTTCCCTGGGATTGCCTGAGGCTGCGCACGTCTTTCACACCGGCGCAGACATTTCCACCAGTCACTTGGCCTTCTCTTTGTTTTTATCTACATGTGTTGTAAGGACAGCACTTTGTAAAGACAAAAAATCAACAAAAGAAAGTGCCTCGTGTCAGGAGCACATTTTTATGTGCAAGATGATTTTCACAGTTGTTGAAATACATTAATTTTTATTTAACTCTTGAAAGACTATATTTGCTTTGTGATTGGTTCCAAATATTGGAACAATGCCAAGAACGTGAGCAACATAATGTGCCCGCCAGTCTATGCAGGAAAAATGGAAGTTACTAACAAAACATGAGAAAGAAGGCTCCATCATGGCTACCTGCTCAAATCTGGTGGCTACCATAGGACAGAAGACTTTTATAATGAGTTGTGTTAGAGGCCCTAGAAGTCCCTTTCTTAAGGCATGCCACAGTAGAGAAACTGCAGATTTACTGAATTTTAAAAGTAATTTTAAAAGGTGGACTTGCTGCCCTAAATGAGGGAAAGGGCTTGCTATGAATATCAAGTGAAAATTATATGTAGGAAACAGTTATAAAATCTCCTTTAAATTATGTACTATAATTTTAAATTTTTCTGTATTTCAAAGAAACAATCACTCCTGTTATTTGAAATTGCACTTTTTTCTTATAAAAATGAATGTGAAAAAGCCCAATGGGTAGAGATATTTTCAATGCCCTCAGTAATGGATATTGTGTTGTTATTATGTGTAGTTATGTCATGAAAAATACAAGAGCTATTTTTATTTGCTGGAGAGTATGTGTGGCAAATGATACGCCTGCTAGAAAATACGTAACTCCTTAACACGTCGATATACAACTTTGATATGCTGAAATACATTTTAAGTACTACTTATACACTAAAGAAGAAAAGCATTTGAACATCATCATTAGTGCTGAGATACTTGTATGTTCTATGGAATGCCAATATGGGTGTTTTATTCAACCATGTATCATTAACTGTGAATTCAGATGTGTAATTTTAAACAAAATACAACTTGATTAAGTGTGATTTCCTCTGCATACAATGAAGAGCTAAAATGGTTTCATCTTTTATATTTCAAGCCCACTTTTAACAAAGCATTAGGAAGGAACTTAGATATAAAACTATTTTGAGTTTACACAATAGTTTTTATCCCAGAATCTCAAAGTTATTTGCACTTGTTGTTGCTGGGTGTTTGTGGAGATCCTCGCTTGTTCTGTGCCTTTATTCTCCCACATGTTCATGGCAGGGTGGATCCTTTTCCTCTTTTCATTGAGGGAGATGAGCAGAACCAAGCAGAGTCACATGGGTTGAGGTCTGATGGACTTATGGACACCGTGATGCTTAGGTAGCTCTGTGTTGGATTTCGTTTGTGGAGTTATGGCCATGTAGTCACCTTGAAAGTCGACATTTCCTGAAGTTGTTACTATATCAAGCGTATTTAGTGCCCCTGTGATAAAAGATGCTGCTGCCTTCAGAACCAGGTAAGAGAGCACTTCAGCACCGTGCACGGATCTCAGAGCACACTTCTCTTGCATCAGACGCAGTTCTGTCCTTTTTATTGCTTCTTTCTACTAAGTGATCACCACAGTTAACCTTTTGCTAGTATTATTAATATTCAAAGATGGTGAACCAACTCCTGCTTTCATATTTGTTCAAGAAAAATGATGCCCTTCAATTATTAGTTATAATTTTACTGAACAATCCTGTAAGCCAGGAACTATCCTAAGCCCTTTACTTGCATAATTTCATTAACTGCTCAACATAAATTTATAAAGTAGGAACAAATATAATGCATGTATAATAATTTTTAATGAGTTACTCAGAGAGCTTGTGTTTTGACCATAACTAGTTAAATATTCCTCATTGTCTGAATACAGTCATGAGGTGGAGTTTGTGATTGATTATTATGGGCATGGGTGCTGTGCTTGCCCTGGGGCCAGTAATTTGCATGACAGTGTGAGGAGGGGAAAGAGGCTACTAGGTCCCTGAACTGGTGCCACTCTTTTTGCTCTCTGCTGTTTGCCTCTGTCATGCGCCACTCTGCTTTGGAGCCTCCACTAACTGAAATAAATAAACCTTTACTTCCTTTATTTTGAGTGGTGGATATTTGTCCCAGCAACAAGAGAAGAGTAACCAAAACAGAATTTGGTACCAGGAGTGGGGTTGTTACCATGACTACCAGACCATGAGGATTACAAACTTTTGGAAATGGCTTATGGGAAGAGATAGGAAAGGTTTGGAGATGTCACCTACAAGCAAAGTGCTAGAACAGCTTCAGCTGTCTTGTATGGGAGATTCTAGCCAGAGCTCAGAAGACTAGCATGCTGATAGAAATCCTGCCTAGAAAGACCAGGCCAGGGAGGTTTCTTCTGGGATGAAGGACTGCATTGGCTTTTGGACCTCACACAATATGTGTTTTGGCTTGAGAGAATGCTTGTCTGCATTTTGCTCTTGTCCAGAGACTTTGCCTGAGACTGAAATTAAGCACAGTGGACTGATTAATCTTTCAAAAGAAATATCAAATCTGTCAAATATTGAGGCAGTGGTATGGCTATTGTTGGGTCCTGTTTGTCACATTTGTGTTGAGAATCAAGAACAAAGAGTCCAGCAGGATGATCTAAAATGTTGTGAATTTGGCCAGAGAGGAAGCTCCAATAAAGCTGTAGAATGCAAAGATAGAGCTGAAAGGCTCTCCATTGCTGAGAAGGAAGAAGAGAATGGAAAGGATGGTCTAAAAGCATCACAGGAGATGGCAGGTTTCCACCCTTTACAGCCTCAGAACTCCAAAGGAGAGGGTCTTTGCCTTGGGGAAAGAGGCACAGAGCCCAATGTTCTAAAATAGCAGAGGTGGCCACAGCAGGTTCCACAATAGTGCCAGCATGGAAAATTTATTCCTCAGAATCAGGATCAGAGTGCTCAGTGATCCAGGCACTCAATCCCTAAAGGCAAGAGAGAAGGAAGCCTGGCTGCTGCTCCAGCTTGCAGCACACCTTGGCATCATCCACATGGCACTGGTTTTAGATGCTTGCAGAATGCAGGAGTTCTGAGGTTAAGAAGGCTTTCCTCTAGATTTCAGAAAGCCTGGGAGGCCAGGCAGTGTGCCCTTGAGAGGGCAGTGTGTAAAGCTATGAGTGAGAAGCCTATTCAGTGGTAACCCCAGAAATTTGGAAAATCCAGCAATGTGTATCATCTAAGAGAAACTTCAAAGAGGGAGCAAAGCTGGACTAAGAGAGAAGCCATGGACATTACAACCACCAGAAATGCCATAGGAGAGGAGCCACATGGAGTTTTCAGTTTGCCACAGAGTGCTTCAGATGTTCCACATGGAACTACAAAACTTAATGTTGGCTCTTCTGGATTTTGGACTTGCTCTGGTTCCAATGCTTGGTATCTGGCTGTATGTACCTTTTGGAATGGTAATGTTTACTTTGGGCTATTGAATGTTGGAAGTGTTTAACTTTTCATTTGTACAGGGGCTCATAACTAAGAGCTTGCCTTAGATCTTGAAGGGCCTTGGGATTTGGTCTTTTCAGCAATGCTGAAACTGTTGAGACTTTGGTAACTCTTAGAGATGGACTAAAATTTCTTTTACATAAAGGGATGTAAATGAGTCTTTGGAGGGTCCAGGGGTGGAATGTTATAGTTTGTGTATAAATCTCCCTCCAAAGCTTCATGCAGTCATGGGGAGGCTCTGGAATTTGTGATTCATTATTGTGGGTGTGAGTGCTGCGCCTGCCCAGGGACAGGTAATCTGCATTACAGTGTAAGGAGGAGAGAGGCTAGCTAGCTGCCTAAGCTGCTGCCATTCCTTTTGCTCTCTGCTCTTTGCCTCCACCATGAAAGGTCACTCTCTTCCATGTGCTGCTCTGCCTTGGAGTCAAGTGAGTATGGACTGAAACCTCCACAAATTGTGAGCTAAATAAACTTTTCCTTCCTGCATTTTGAGTGTCATGTATTTGTCCCAGCAAAGAGAGAAGAGTAACCAAGACACTTACGCTCAAACTTGACATTTCACATTTCCAAGCCACTCATGAATACTAAACATGTGTAAGTGGAACAAACATTCCTACAGAAACACAGAGTAAGAGGACTTTCTTATGGAAAGATTGACAAGCAGGAGTTCTAAGTATGAAAGACATGACCCCCTCAGTTCTCTATCCGAGGGACAGAATTGGCCTGGATGCCACAGCACGACAATAGAGACACCCCAAGGTCAGATTCAGTGCTTCAGAATTCATGGGGCCTGAAAAATGCTCTAGTCCAGGACTCGCCCTTTGTCCTAGTAACTTTCCTCAGCTGGGACAAGATACTTGATGTTCAATTCCAAGAAGAGAGTATTTATTTTGGCTCATCCAGGGAAAGACCTTCACAGTGGAAGAGGATAGAGGAGGAGAACCATTCTCCTCATGAGCTGGAAGCTCCACCTCTGAATGCATGAGGCTTTCAGAGGATATTTTTGTTCTAAACCACAACACCCTTTAAGACAAATATTATAAATATGAAAAATCAGAGATAGGAGTTTATATTTATTAAGAACAAGAAAATAAATCTCAGCCAGACAAAATGTGTAAATTTGATGAGTGCCACACATATTTCAAGCTGTAAGAAAATAATATATTATCATTATTTGTAAACAAATTGCATACCAGTCTAAAATTTTATTTCTTCCTAATATTTGTGGACTTGTCTCACTGTCTCTTCCCATGACAAATTTGTAACAAACTAGTCCAAAAAGAGAATAGAAAGGGAGAGTTCGATGCCTTTCCCAGCCTGCTTGATGGAAATTTGGGTCTGCTTTTGAAAATTACTGTTCAAAAGTGTCAACAACACATTTCTCTAGTGGCAATGCCACACTGCTCAGACCGTGCTTCTCGCCAGAGAACAGGCTACCGAAGGCCTGCACAGACAGTAACTGGACTAGCCTGAGCCTGTCCTGGCTGGATCGTGACCCCGGTCCTCTCCAGTTCTCACTGAGGCTCCTAAGTCCTGAGAAGGCAACCGCAGGTTAGACTGAGCCTGTTCTTCTTCTTCTGGCCAAAGCTGGAGTCCGATGAGTGCTGCGCCCTGCCTTGTGCACAGCTAACGATCAGCAGTAGGTGAGAAGCCCGCTGTCCTGGGCTCAGCGCCAGAGTGGACAGAGCGTGCAGAGTGAGCTGGGAGCATGCCACGTGGGGTGCTTCTCAGGTACGTGCCAAAGGAGGTACCGGCACGCTTCATTGGCATCCTGGTGACCCGCCTTTCGCTGTAATATATTACATATTTACAGAGAAGTGAGGCGCTAAGTGTAGCCCTTTGGTCGCACAGTTTTGGAAATTTCCTAGTCAGGGAAATAGTTTGTTGAAATTGTAAAGTCCAGGAAAATTTGAATACAGCACTGTCCCTATCCTACAGACTTCCGCTCTTCCATGGAATCCTGCTTGCTGACTTTCTGTGTGTTGTCAAGGTGTGTGTGTAGTGGGAATAGTAAGGAAAATGTTAATTGTCTTTATTCTCATAAGAGAGAGTGATCTTCAGCTCCTTGTAGACATTGTCTGGCTCCACTGTGTACTGAATTGGAGTAATATTCAATCTCCAGTACCAAAATAATAATAATAATAATAATAATAAATTGAAGTTATAAATACTTTCAGCTAGTGAGGTAAGGTACATGAAATAGTACATGTGCGGACAACAGTGCAGGTCCTTAAACCTCTACCCCTCTCCTGGACTCATCAAGCCATCGCTCTCTGCCAGCGGAACAAGTTTGGTTGATGCACTAAGCTGTGCTGTGAAGTGCCGGAGACACAAGTCTCTGCCAAGGTCCAGCGCTGCTGCTTTCTGCTCTTATGTTTGCAGCTGTACTTGCCAGCTTAGCATGTCAGAGCTAATTTGGGATGGGTCTTTACAGGGAACTTCCACTTGCTTCACTGATTCTAAACGCATTAATCACACAGATACCTCATACCGCTGACTCACTCACTCGGAATTATTGACAGGAGTGACCCCTGCCATTTTGCTCAACTTATTAAATTGGATTTCATTCAGCTTCATTGCTGGCTTGTCTAAAGCCTTGAATTACCTGAATCCTGGGGCACCAAGAGGCTGACTGCAAGGCTGTCGTTTGGTTCACTGTGTATCCGCACCTCTTTCTGCTAGTGGCTAATGCTGCCAAGTTCTCAGCAAGAAAAAGGGGCCGATGCAGTCTCAAGCCATCTCCCCAAAGGTTCCCCGTAACTGTTCCCTTAACTTGACTGAAAGGTATTCACTGGCTTCCAGAAGGGCCAGGCGGGAAAAGCCATACTTAGCTGGATGGAAACCATAAAGGCTGCAGCAAGACTAAGAACTTCATTTATCTTTCTTAATCTTCCTCAGAATTCCATGCGTTCTAAAGTGTATATTATTAGCTGTTTTACAGATCAACATTCAGCAAACTGTGATCCATGAACTAAGAATGATTTTCTCAATTCTTAGCTTTTATAACCAGCATCTGTCTACAGCACATGATCACATTCCTCATAGAGAGTTAATAACCAACATGCACAGTTCAACCCTCTCATCCTCTGCATCTTCCCTCTTCCATCTCTTGTCCTCTTCCCTTTTGCAAAAGATCTATGTTCCTATTGCCTGTTATGTGTCTTGCATTTTGCTCTTCATTTGTGTTTTGAGTTCCTTAAGAGAAACCCTTCTATTTTTAAGCAGTGTATCTGGCTTACATCGCCCAACATTGTGCTCTCACAGTGCAGCCATTTTCCTAGAAATGTTACAAACGCACCCTTCCTTGTGGCAGAGTAGAGCTGTTGTGCACCAGTGTTGTGTTTTCTTCCTGCATCTATTATTGGTGTGGACATCGGGGCCACTTTCAAGATTAAGGTATTATGAGTAGTGCTGCTATACATATAGGCATGCATATATCAATGTCTTTAAGTGGCTGAAACAGAATCCCGGGAAGAATGATTCTCAAGACCAAGGTCAAAGGGAAGCCCCTACATGTGAGGGTTTATTAGGACACAGCTGTGCTCATTGACTTACCTGGCAGCTGTGGTGGAGTTTCTCTACAAGAGAGAGGAGTAGGTGCAACAGAGACCTGCAGCCTTAGTTCTGAAATATTTGCTTCCTGACATTTATAGAAACTTTGCTGGTTCCATTTACAGATGATGACATGAAAGCTCAGATAACTCTGTAGCCTGCTCACATTGCCTCCCAAAGTCAGCAGTGAAACTGATGATACCCGGTTCTGATAGAAACCCCCATTCTTAAGAGCTGTGTGCTGCTGCTACAGTTTGCTTGCTGCACTGAATCTGGGCAAACATTGAAAGCAGATCACTCTTCAGACTCTCTAGTCAGGTTTTCCATCTTGGCCCTGCAGCCAAGCTTGGCACCAGTGACTGACCTGTGCAGAACACTGCTTGGCTGGGCGTTGGACAGCTCTTGGCATAGCTGGGGTCTGTGCCATGCAGGCACGCTCTGCTCCCCTCTCCCACGCAGTGCTGCCAGCCCGCTATTACCAAAGCTTCGAACTCAACTTCAAAGGCACAGCCCATGTGCTGGGCTTTTGAAATTGGATAAATGCTATGGGGACTGGCCCAAGAAATAATTACAAGTGATTATTCAAAATTATTTATTTAAATGCTAGCAAAAAAAAAAAAAAAAAAAAAAAAAGCCCTTTCCTTGTTTTAGAAAGGAGAAATAGTGGCAACAAGATTTGGTCTATTAAACAAAAGAAAAAATTTATACTCTTAGAATCAGTATCTCAAAGCCACATTTGAATGCCAAATGTTTACCTCAAAATCCACTTTAAATGCATATGTAATTATTATATTAATTTTCTTTCTGACAGCTTTTAAAGATTAGAAAAAATAGTTACAGTAAGTGCTGCAGTGGCTTATTTTCTGAATGAAACTTGCTTCAAAACCAAGCCATTTTAAAAAAGTAAAGCAAGTGAATTTCCACCCAGTTATGTTTCCTCCACTCTCTGAGTCTTGTCAGTATTTTGCATATATGTCTCAGGTCATAGTTTTTGCTTTTATTACAGCAATTATTTTCTTTAATCCCATGTATTCCTATTAAATGCTGGAAATATTTTGGAAGCAGGCATGGAGTCTTAAGAGGCATTTTCATTCTTGGCTCATGGTGGCAAATGAGAGGCCAGTCACTTGGACAAAACACTGAGTTATGAACATGTATTTCTATAAGGAAATATGTGCTTGTGGGCCACGGAAAAATATGTGCCACAGAGAAAAGCAGATGCCCCCACAATGTCTCTTGAGCTAAACCACAGCGATCCTTTCTCCTCATGACATTTGATTTGCACTGACCCTTTGAAAAGACAGGGGGGAGGATAAATATGCTATGAAAACCCATTTATTTATTTATTCATGGAAAATGTAAATAAGGGAAAAAGAATTCCAGAGAAAATTCAGAGGGCCAGATCTGGAGGAAAGTTGCATTCTCGTAACAAGAGAGGGATGGACATGATCTGAGGCCGCTCAGGCCAACACCGCCCTCAACCGCACCCCCTTCCTCCTAGCACAACTGCAGCACCAAGTGCAGCCCCTTTTCTTCCCGTCTTATTGTATTTGCTGAACACAGTAAATGCAAACTATTGCTCTAGGAGCCATGTCTATATTTCAAGTTACAAATGTCTTGAGTTAATTGGCGTGGTGGATAAATGACAATGATTCTCTGCTCTTATTTATGATGATGAATGTTTTGACAAACTGCGGTTAAAACACTAATAGGCAGGTCCTGTGTTTTAAACCACAGCCAATTAATTCAGTGAAAGATCAATCAACTTTGAAAATGTTTTTAAGGGCTTTAAATTAGCTCCGGCTCCGGCGCTGCCCTTCACTGACTCCTTCGCAGTCATCAAGTATCAGCTCCAGCCCTCACTGGATGAAGCTGTTCCACAGTCTGTGAGGACTGAGGCTGGAGATGCAGTAACACTCCCAGCGTGCAACACTAGCCTTGTGCTCCTGGACCCCGAGGAGATAGCGGTTTGTGCTGTGGATTTCTTTCCTGGAGGTAGACATTTTGGAATGGGGAATCTATGCCAGTACAGTTTGAATTTATTTGTTTGTTTCTATGCAATACTGCTCTCCCACTTAGAGAACTAGAAAAAACACTCACCCAAGCCAGTGGATCACTGATATATTTTTGCCCATGATTATTAACGAAGCACACAAATACGCATTATCAACTCAATTTTTATTATCTTTCAGTTTTAATTTTTGATCCAGCCAGTTGCATATAGTGAGACATACTGATGTGTACCTTATAATTCATTAGCTACTTAAAATTAATCAAAACTCAAGATAAAAGTCAATACTATGTTTTAAATATATAATTCTGCTATA
>NDGM010945118.1:0-12334 GCA_002564305.1 Octomys mimax | reverse complement strand
TTTTTTTTTTTTTTTTGCCATAAATCTGTCCCAAGAATGTTAATTAGGATACGAAGGTTAGAAATCAGAAAATATGAGGAACAATTGCAGCAATACGGGATATTTTATCAGAAGTATCTGAAGAGGAGTGTGACAGCTATTTAAACATCAATTGATAAGCTCCCAGGAGGTGGAAGATCTGTTTTATTAATATTGCTCCAGGGGGGTCAAGGTCAGGAGTGGAAGTTTTGAGAAAGACTATGAGTATTTGAAATCAAGACCAGGGAGATTTTGTTTTTAATGATCACATTTATTCTAGGATAGAATTGGTTGTGATCTCAGAATGTATTATAGCTGAAGTTTGTAGGTCCATGTGTTGGGGGTGTACTTAGATTCCTCTGAGCAAGGCCCCTAAATGAAACAATTTCTAATCCAACTCAAAATTCTACACCTATCTCTACTGAGAACAACTCACAGAATGAAGTTCCAGGAAATCCACAAGTGAGTCATTTTTAGTGTTCATAATTATGGTTGCTCAGTTAAGACATTGCCTGAGGTAATAATGAGTCAGTCTTTAGTTTTTCTAAATTTCCTCTGCAAAACAAATAATTCCAAATTGGCTAGACAAAAATGGAGCATCAACTTCAAGTCAAACTTGCCTTTTATTATGGCATTTTATCTTCACTAGACTCAGCCGACTCCCACTTCTACTACAGCGACTCTCTTCCTTTTGGAGTCCTATGAGTCTTACGGCTACCATACTTTCTCTTCTGTCAAGTGATGTGTAAACCTAGGAGATTAATGTTAAATCGAAGACCCTTTAGGGAAAAGAACATTATGTTACTAGGGGAACTACAAGGGAGTTGCTTTTGAGCAGTGAAGGTCTCTGTGTAAATGGATTTGGGGGTGGAACAGAAACAACTTTACTTAGAGGAAGAAGGGGAGTTTTTGGCTAGATTTTCAAGTCTTTAATGAGTACTACACAAGTTGAGAAATAATTTTAGAATTTTAGACTCACTGTATTTATGGGTGTTGGCATAGCTGTTGTTCTGCCTAAAGCCCACTCTGTTGCTGGAATGATCTCTGAGTGACCCAGCTATGGTCCTATCATTTTATGTGAGTAACACTGGAAGTTCATGTATCAAGGATAAGTGCTTTCTCCTAGCCTATTGTATTTGGACTTTAACTAATGGGCCCAAATCCAGTACACTGACTCTTTTTTCAGTGTTATTTGTGAAGTTTCCCACAGAGCCTCTCATGTTCCCAAATGCCTGCTGGATTACTTCATCATATCTTCTCCTATTATTCTTCTCTTCTAGCCTAAGTGGAGAATGTGCCAAGTTGTTCAGTCAGCTGGCTTTCTCATAGGTGTTGGGCATTGGCAATGATGCTGATATCTTTGTTTCAGACAAATATTTTAAAGCCACTGTTCATTTATTTTTCTTCTCTATGAAAAATGCTTTTGCAGGAAAAGTGAGACCAGAAGATGGTACATGATGATTCTTAGATTGCTACCTGCATTCATTTGCTGCTGTTGTGACAAAATAACCAAGAAAAACAAATTAAAGGAAGAAAGGCTTGTCTTGGTTCATAGTTCCAGAAGCTTCAGTCCATGGTCAATTGACCTGTTCTTTCTGGGCCTGTGGTGAGTCAGATACCATGGAGAAGGGCATAGTAGAGAGCGGAGGACAGCTGTTCACCCTGTGGCATCATGGTGGAGGGGGTATACTGAGGAAAAAATAACCTCCTTCAAAGGCACTAGCCCAGTGATGTATTTCCCCCAACGAGATGCTACCTCTGAAAACCCAGTCAGTTATGAGCTTTTGAATCCATTAGTGATGCTAGTGCTGTCATGACCCAGTCACCTCTCTAAGATCCCTCTCTGAACATCCGCACTGGGCATCAGGCCCTCAACACATGGTCACTGGGGATGTTGCAGAACTAAACCTGAATGGTGCCCTTCCCCAGTTGTGACACTCACTTCCATTTCTGAGCTCTCTCCCATGCATTGCTAAAAGGAGGCTCTGATTCTCTGGCTTTCATATGGGCGTAGGTGGGTACATGAGATGCTGCTGGGATCATGGATTGGGCTCCTGAATTGATTGCCCACTCCTTAGAGGCTCCGTAAAATGAGTAAATATAAAGGGTTTTGCAGATATATTATTCTGGGTATAGAGCATATAATAGTTGAAGGGAGAAACCCAGCTAGTTAGATATGTAGATGATCAGGAATGCCAACACCAGGAGGATTGGGAAATGAAAGGATTGAGAGAGGGAAAAAGTTGAAAATTTATGTAAATATGGAGAATCAATGACTGTTTTGAGAAAAGATTAACATAATTATGATTCTAAGAGTGTAAGATTTTTGGCTAGATCATTAATTTGGATTCACTGGCAGCAATAAGTGAAGAAGCTAGAAGGAAGTTTGCTGAATAAATGTGCCTGGATTGATTGGAATATATGTATCTGCATGGTCTCTGTAGCATACAGTCTCTCTTTCCTTCTTGTAAGGTGTACTTTGTGTGGCAGAGACTGAGCTTAAAAGACCTGAAAGGTGCAGGCAACTAAGATTTAAGCATTTGCCTGTTTTTTTTTTTTTTTTTTTTGAAAAAGCCAGAAGAGCCTCTTGCTGTTTATAATGATTCCAAACGTTTGAAGAAAGCAGCTTATAAATACAAAAGCATACACAGAAAGGAGAGCAGAAATCTGGAGAGTCAGTGGTAATCATAGAGGAAAAATGCTAATCCCCTATAAGCAGCAGCAGCAGCAGTGATGTAGAAAAGGATTGTCTTCTGGATTTCTGAGCTGGCTTTGTCCTGGGAGTATACTGGAGTAGAGTTTGATTTAAAATATTCTATCCTTGTTTTAGACCATAACAGATAATAAGACACCTTGCCTTTTGGACATTACCTGATAAGATTTGGGGAGAAAAGCATTGCTAACCAAATGTCCTTCTCCCAGTGGATCAATAGAATGTCAGAACAGGAGATAAATTGAAGATGATCAAGACTAGTGAGCCTTCACAGGGGCTTGGGTGCTTGAGACAGGTTAGTTTCTCTTGATAATTGTGACAAATGCAAATCCTCCAGCTTTCATGTTTCCATATCTCCCTGGGACAGCAGTACACCTGGTTAAAACCCACACAATCTAGCACATTGTTTTCCTTTGTGGTTTAGGAAATAGAAGCTCAAAGAGATTAGGTGATTTGCCCAAGCAGATGCAGTGCCTTGGTGGTAGAGCCAAAGTTGGAAGTGTTCTGAAGCTCTTCCCACAATATGGCCCATCCCCTGGTCACATGTGTCACTTCATTGACAGGTCAATGAGATTAAGTTTTGCCTTTCCAGAAAACTCTACCAGTGTCAAATAGGAGTAGGAAATATGGGGTATTACAGAAGCACTGAATTGTCTTAGACACTTAAACACACCAGGAAAAAAGAGTGATGAAAGGAAAGGAGGCACTGGGGACAAACAAACAAACAAAAGATTAACTGGGGTCAAAGGGCTCTGCTCTGATAGCACAACTGAGAATGGAAGACCAGGAACATACCAGGGCAGGTGGCCGTGTCCATATATGAGCTGTCTTTGTAAGTGATGTGATCACAGCCGGGTGGGCACAAGGCAATAAAGCATAGACTAGCAGGTAGGGCTTGTGAAGTCAGCCTCTTGACTTTAGTGTGGAGTCACAGCCCACAGAATTTATATCATGAATTCATCTGTGGGGTTAGTTCTCTCTTAGTACATTGTTCAGTCTAAATTTATTTCTAAAGTCACCTCACATTAGGTCTAACCTGACTCTTTAATAAATTTCTCCTTGCCCTGGGCCTAGACAGTTGGGAGCGGTTACTCAGAAGAGCAAAGGTTTAACATCTAGTCAGAGCTGTGGCTGACTGTCAGTCCTACCACGTCCCAAGTCTTTATGACTTCGGACATGTCTTTAGTTCTCTGAGCTGCTCCCACTCATGAAATGAGATGGTCAGGATGTTTAAGAGATGGAGTATCTAATGAGGCTGGCATCTGCCTGGTACCCTGTGTTGAAATCTACTCCTCCCTGCCTCATCATAAGCAATCTTCCTGAATAAATTTCTTTTTCCATTCCAACATGCCTATGGCTTTTCCAGTCTTCTCCTCAGCCAATTTCCCTGTTGTTCTTCAAATATGTGTGAAGAGTCATTTTGTTTCATGTTCCAGAATCTTCAGTAGTTTGCATACATATTCAAATACATTCAAAGAAGCTCAGTTTGTCACTGAGATGCCTGGTTTCCCCACTGCCACTAATAATTCTACAAGATACATTTGTTCATGGTGTTCAGAGACCTCTAAAGCTCCTTAAAGCCCTGCAATCACATATAATAACCATTCGGTTATACCTTCCCCAATTTATAGGATACTGCAACCAAATTACTGAGCTTGTTCAGGATGAATTCCTTATGAGGGTCCACTCTGTGTAAAACAGAGCCCAAGTCCTCCCTTTATACCTCTTCATCTTCTCAGAAGTCATAGTCCATTACGATGTGGCCCAGAGGGATCCACTGTTTTTAGTGAAAGGGAGCTCTCTGGAAAGTTTTCCTTCAGGGCCTGGATTTGAGACATGCCCGTCTGCTTGTGAGCGGGGCTGCTGATTAGTGTCTGTGTTGTGGCAGAGTGATTATGCATGTTGTGAATAAACACGCTTGTGTACGCATGTGTGCTGTCACAGCAATGAGCAGGATCCAATAAATACTGGGTTAAGAGCATGCCAGCCTCTTCCTAACAGCTGGCACAGCTGAAAACCTCGCCTGCCTTATTAACACTACACTTATGTGGAATTTGCTCACTGAGCAGAAACAACTTCATAAATTTATGCAATTTCCATTCATCCTCGCGGTTGCTCATTACCGCTGACCTCACCTTCCTGGGCTGGCGAGGACAGGCCTCCCACGAGCCTGCTGCATGCCCCTTGCCTCTGCCTATCAGTGTCAGAGGCAGAGTCCAGGTGAAACCTTGGTGCTGCTACTGGGGCTGAGAAAGGATCATGGTGTGTGTGTTTTTTTTCCTTTTATGCTGGTGAAAGTGGTATTTCCAAAGTCCTTTCTTACTCTTGTCTATGTGTAACCTCTTCTTTTCAAGATAGATTAAAACAGAGAGGTCTGAGGCTTCTTCCACGTGGAAGGGAAACAGACAGGCAGGCAGCACTTGCGTTATTCAAGAAAATATTCTAATCTGCTCTCCGTGTCTTTCAGGGATTAGTCAATTGTGCTCACAAAGTATGTCAGTTTCTCACTTAATCATTCTAATCTAGTTCCCCTGCCTTTTAACCTTTCTCTCCCTTGCCTGAGCTCCTTTTATTCTGCGCTGCCTTTTCAGTCATTTCATTAGCCACAGTTCACAATGCAGAGCATCCGGTTAAATATATTTTCAGGCCAGGTGCCTTTCCTTATTGGTCTTTGTCGTGGAGGGAAATTGCCCCTTCTTTCTCCTGTGCACGCCTGCCCCTCCCCAGCAGCAGCGCTATCCTCAGGTGCTGGATTGAAAGCGGTGGTCCCTCTGCTAGCTCAGCCCCCTCTTGCACAGTCCCCCAGCCAGGGTCCTGGATCTTTGAATCCCTGCGGACAGTGAGGCTCTTTCTGAATGCAGAAGCATTTCCCAGCAGCAGCTTCATTAAAAATCATATCACGGCCCTGTTTTTTTTTCCCCCTCCTTGACTTGATGAAAACAAAACAAGAAGAGGTGGGGAGAGAAGGGGGAGGAGAGGTAGAAGTGAATTGCTTAATGGAGACACTCAGTCTGAATATTTAATATGTTGATTTTTATTGAATAAAAGGTGAAAAAGTGGTTCTTGTTTGTTGCTTGCCTGTCAAACCATGGCAAACAAGCATTCTTTTCCCTGACTGAAGCTTTTTATTACTGTATGGATTCTAGAGTGTAATTATGCCCCATATCTGAGCTGCACTCTACACACAATTACAATTCCCCACCTGAACTATTTATTTATTTCCAGGGGAGATATTCGTTCAGTTTCCTGGCAGAATATTTTTGGCAGTGCCTCTCACTGTCCTGCCCTTCAGCAGGATGGACTGTCCAGGAGGACCCCTTGATCTCAGTCCCTAGCTTCCCTGTTGACAATTGGCATGAACTTTCAAGCTATATTTATTCAGGTTATTGGAGAAAGATACTGGGCCAGAGAAATTTTAGGGCTATAAATGTTTGAGAATGTTTGCATTGTTTCAGAGCTTTCGTGGAATGGGCATTTTATTCTAGTTATTATCATCTTATGATAGTTGATTTGCAACCGGGTTAGAAAACAGCTTTCTCTAGGTATAGTCTGCCTGCCTCATATTTCATAAAAAGGAATCCACAACTGCCTAGAATTCATGTTAATGGATAGTTGTCAAGAGCCTTATCATTGGAGGGACACGTTGATGGGTATTAGGGCACATGGATGAGAAAGGATCCAAAGATTTCTAAATATATTGCCTTGGAAATGCTCATAGTTTGTCAAGAGAAACAGATACACCTAATTAGGAGAAAGGTAGATATACTGTAATGTTGATTCATTCATCCATTTAAATTTTTTGCTGTGTTCAGACTGTGTTTTAACACTAGGCAGGGGATTTAAATATACATAATGGAGAAAACAGATATCATCCCTAACCTGCCAGTATGATCAGAAAAGCAAGGCAAAGGTGTTCCAGGTAGATAATAAAGAAAGCAAATAAGTAATTAAGATAATTTTATATATTGATGGTTATTCAAAAAATACAAAACATATATGATGGAGAATTTGTGAGGATGAGAAGGAGATAGGTGAGGAGCCAAGTGTCTCTGAGCAGGTCACATGAGCAGAGGAAAGACATAGGTGAGAATGTCCAATTGCTTGTGGGATGAGCTCAGGGATTTCCTGGGCAAGAGCTTTCTGGATGAGGGAACAGGAAGAGTGCAAGTTTGAGGCAGGAGGGTGAGTGATGGCCCCACAGTGAAGGAGACAGGGAGCCGGGAGGGAGAGGAAGATGGCAAACGGGTGGGGTTGGTTCATGTACTTCTTGTGAGCTGTGGGAAGACTCAACTCTGCGGCTTTATTCTAACTTTGTGTGAAGTCACTGGGTGGTGCCATCTGATGGGACAGTGGTCAGAACAGCTATTGCTCCTTGCCCTAGATATACACACAATTACAGATAAGGCCAATCAGGAGGAGAAAGTGAATGAGAATGTCCGGGAACCGTCACCTCTGCTGCAAGCCTATGGCTGTCCCTGTTTATCCCTGTTTATTCTTTGTCGTCTGGTACCAATTTGGGCCCTGCCAATTTTCAGGGATGGCTTTCAAATCTTCCATTGAGTCTCTGAGTCTTAAAATTAATTCTAATGTATTTCTTTTGTTTGTTTGTTTCTTTTTTGAGGAACCGCGGATTGAACTCAGGCCCTTGCACTTTCTAGGCAAGCACTTATTCTACTGAGTCATCTCCCCGGGCCCAATGTATTTCTTTGGGATTAAGCAAGGAACCTCCCTTCCTCTCACATGACTGGCAAGGCAAGGTGTGTGGATCTCTCAGTCTCTTTCCGTTAGTTTTGCAACTAGTGGTGACACAATATCCCAGATTTTGGCTATGGTGTGCCCAGTAGTATTGTTTTTTGGTGTTTAGCACTGAAGTCCCTTTCCATGTCCTTATTCACATTTGATGGAAAACTGGAAAAGACAATGATTCATTTTAAGTTTTCAGTTTTCATTTTAGCTGTATTGAGGGATCATATTAACTACAAAACTGTTGAAGTTTACTTTTTTACTATGCTTTATTGGCCCAATGTATACCACAAGAAATTTTTGTTTAGATTTCTAGTTTGTCTTACCTAAAACATCCTAGTTATTAGGTAATAGAGGAATTATAGAAATTTCCAACTGAAGGTGATTCTGTAGGGGCTAAAGAAGAAAAGAATAATCAGAAATCAGATTTTGTTCTTTTTTCCCTAAACAACTTTTATGTAAGTCTTATTTCTTTTCTAGATGCCAGGACTCAAACAATTAATGCTGCATCCTAATAATTTTGTAATTCTTTTATATCTTTTTATTTTTATAAAAATGTGTCCAGATGGTTCCAGGATATTCCTTTTCATCACTGTGACCAAAATACTGAATGTTTAATTGTAGAGAATTTGTTGCTGCAAATCTTTTTTCTTCTAGACATCTAATTGTTTTTACTTTCAGTCTTTCAAATATTCCTTTTTTCTCAATTTTTATCTCTCAGACTGATAATAACCTTTTAGAAATATAATTTCTTTGTAAGAATTCAACCCTTTTGATTAGGAATTGCATTTTTTCATTTGATATTTTGCTCCAACATTCACTTTCATTAAGATGACACACATTTGCATGTGGATTCTCATCATTTCTCTTAGATTTCCATTTTTAGTCTGGTTTGTTAACCAATGTAAACCACAAATCCAAAGACAAATGATCTCTGAATCCTTGGTGCTCTAAATATCTCTTTTGTTTCAGATTATGTCTTTAGTCAAACTTGCATCAAAATAATAGGAAAAGTTGGACGTAATTACCCATGGGACTGTGCCTACGATGAAGGTCACAACATTAATGAGGATCTTCAGAGCTCGGTGTGGACAAGTAGAGCTCTTTGCTGAAGTCTTATACTCCCCTAGCACCTCATTTTGAGGGTTGATTTATTTTAACCAAAGAAAATTAACTTGCTCAAAAAATCCTAAACCATAAAGAAGGAATTTAAAACCATGCCAAGATATCTAGACCAGCAGTAAAACAGACTACATCAGTGGGTAGGGACCGGTAAGCACACAGGAGTTATAGCACAGGTTAGCCCGTGCTGTTAGAATGAGTTAAACAAAGATGCGTTCTGTGGTAAGAGTGGGGTGTGATTCCCAAAGTAAAGGGGTTTAAGTAACACCTGAAGGAAATAAAAATAAGTTTTAGCCAGGCAGATACAGATTACAACTTTCTAGACAGACAGAAATATTTACCTACAAAGATCCTCAAGTGAGTGTATGGTGCATCTTAGCAGCAGCGTGAGTGGAGTGAGGGGAGATGAAGGGAAGGCACTGGGCTTGTAACTCTCATGAGATCGCCGCGTGGTGCAATACAGATCTTACTGCTGCTCCCCCAGGGATCACTCTGCCTAGAAATGCTGAATTTTTTCTCATTAATATGCAGTAAAAACTATTTTCTTAACAAAGTTGTGTCCAGATTGGAATGGTAGAACAGGTATGTGGTCTGAGGCTGGTATGGGCGTGATAAGTGAAATTTTTTGGCGTGGGCTCACATATAAGCAGAAAAGTTTGTTAACTGGTCATAGAAGAAGGATTTAAAGAGATTTCAAGGGTAGGACAGATTCAGCACACCATTGATGTCCTAAAGGTTGGGTTTCTATGTATCAAGGATTAGAGGGAAGTCTCTAGAATCTGAGAACAAACCCTGGCTAACATCCAGCAAAGAAGTGGGATCCTTCATCTTGTAATCGCAAGGAACTGAATTTTGCCAACAACCTGAAATAGTGGATTCTTCTTGAATTTCCTTACTAGCCCAGGAGGACTGATATCTTGAATTTAGCTTGTGAGAACCTAAGCAGATGTCCAGTTGAACCTACCCATATTCTGAGCTACAGAACCGTGGAATAATGAGTGCACGTAAGGTTATGATAATGTGCTATGAGATGATAAAAAAACAAAACCAGTGCAAATGAATATTAAATTTTTGGAGTTTCGGCATTGCATAGGCCTGAGCTGAAGTACTGAATTTTCCATTCACCATTTTTATAATTATAGAAACGTTAACTCCTGGAGGCTTAGATACTCCTTATCCCCAAGGAGGAGCAGAAATAGACATAGCACTTGTCTTATAGAAGAAGTAAGAAGATCAGTTTAAAACATATATGGAAAGTACTTATCTTAGAGGAAGTGTGAGGTAAATGTTAGCTATTTCTGTCATTGCTTCTGAGACTACCATTTTTGTTGTGAAAAACATCTAGCAGGTGCACAACACATAGTAGGTGCTTAAGCAGTGTGGCTGCCTCTCATCTTTCCTTCAGTTTAGTTCTCTGGCAGTCCTTGGTTCCACTAACTACACTCTTCCCCCCTATCTCCTACACTCTGTGAATATTGATTTTGAGACTGGAAGAGAAGCATTTATCACTCTTAATTGCAATAAAATCATTACAATGGTGTTAAACATTCAAATAGAAATTAAGTTCCACTGCATAATGCAAAGACAACTATTAATCTGTGCCTGTAGCCAAACTCGGAAAAGTGATATGGATAAAATGGATGTGATGTATTAATAACATCATGATGCTAGGGAAGGAACTTCGATCTGAGCCAAATAGTCATCCTTCACAGCAAGACTTTCCGTTTCAAAATGGAGAATCAGCAGATAAATTCCTGCAGCAAAATGGCAAAGTAGAAAGAAAACTTAAAACAAAATAAAGGAGGCATTTAATTCCCAAGTAATTATCAACAGTGCCTGTGGAAGATAAAGTCACAACACTAATCTATAAAGATTCATGTTCATTCTCATTCAAATTAGCATGAAAACTGATTAGCTGACTTCTTCTCTGCTCTTCTGTTCCTGACCAAATATGATCTCAGCCTGGAGACTGGCAGGCGAGACTCTTCGCCAGGGTCACAGGAAGGTTGTACAGGGCATGCATGTGAGATAATTTTTACAGACTTCTTTTAAGAGATGAAATTCAGAACATAGGTAAAAATAATGAAGACTCATCCTAAGTGAGAAAGGAAATAGCATCAATTATAGCTTTTAAAAAATTATAAATATAAAAATCATCACATAATCTAGAAGAACAGATCTTTTGATTTGCCGCTTGCTACAGCTGTGTGGCATTCTTTCTCTACATATTTGGTTTCATGCTCTTGGTTCATCTCTGTACAATTCTGATAGTATGATTTCCTGTAGAGAAAATTCAGTTTTCCTTCAGCTTGGTTTCATACAATTCTGCTTAAAGAATAGTTATCCCATTCAGAACTTTGTCTTGAGGAGGCTGGATCCATGACTGTGTCTGCAGGGTGAGGAGGCTCTTCCAGTACTAGGGCAAACCTTGGAGAATCTTTTTCTTTTTTCTTGGCATGGATTTTAGGACAATAGTTTTAGTGGTTGGTCTTCTTTCTTAGAGACTCAACATCCTATCCTTCCATCAATATTTCACTTCTGGGTTTCAAAGACCGTTATTCCTTTTACATCCTTCTTCTTAAAGCCAAAGATGGCATTGTCCACTTGCTTGTTAAAGCAATTCTTAGGCAGGTTTTGCTTAGAGCTAGGTGGATATGGTGGTCCACTGAAGAGATATTCTAGGAGACCCAGGGACGATCTCAAGCTGAGGCAGAGATCAGGCTGCTATGTTCTACTAAGGCTATTGCTTTGTCCTTCTGTCCCTGGAGCAGGACCTACCAACATTAGCAGTAGGCATTCAAGTGAAGTTGTTCTGATGCTTAACCTTTATTAGCTTGATGGTATCTATTTCTTCTCTCAATCTGTCCTTGAACTATCTTTACAGTTTCTCCAATTTTTATTTTTTATGTATTTGGTACTGGGTCTCACTACTCAGCTCAGACTCATAGTGATCTTCCTGTTTTCAGCCTCCCCAGCACTGGGATTACAGTCATCCACCACCATGCCCAGTCTCGGTGCTGGCTCAGTGTGCCCAGGGGCAGGGCTGGTGCAGCATGTGGTGTTGGGGGGATAGAATCCCAGTCCTTGCACTTGCCTAAGCAGGATGAGCTATCTCGCCATCCCGCAGTTTCCCCAATTTGTTAAGAGCTACACTACAAAGATACCTTTATGTCTTCTCCCTGTGGCCCTGAGCCATTCCAGTACTTCTACCTAGAGAGTCTATCCTCAACATTTACCTACTGAAGTCTCTTAAGCACTAGTTCAAATGCTGCATCCCCATGCTTCCTGTGTTGATTTCTTTTACCAGATGATGACTATATCTGAACTCTGAGTATATACAACCATGTATGCATGCCCTGTGCACACCACAGAGCTCATGCTATGCTAATTGAATGTCTGCTTATCTCTAATCTCATTGTTAAATGAGGGAAAGTAGAGTGTCTGTCTATATCAGAAAGCCCAGAACGTTTAGACTAAGTTTTTGAATCTCATTGATTCTATGACACATGTACATGGGCAATTAAATATTTCTGAAACTTTTTATGGTTAACATATTATAACTAAATTTCTTTTCTTTCTCAGCAGTACATAACACAATGGTGTGCTCTCTAATTAATATTGTGCATAATTCAGTGAAATGTGGTAGATGTTTTCATATGGTTAAATTCTTCACTGTATTTTTTCAGAATTTTATTGATAAACAAATAGCAATTAGACAATTTCAAATCAAATCACTAG
>NDGM010945092.1:0-22451 GCA_002564305.1 Octomys mimax | reverse complement strand
GGGGGGGGGGGACAGCAGCTCTCCCCAGATCTTTAAGAAAAAGTGATTATCTTTATTTATTTATTTATTTATTTTTGTATTTTAAGGGTCTACAGGGTGTTCAGGGTCTCACTACTAGATCGGACTCATAATGATCCGCCACCACGCCCAGTGTTAATTACTGTCTCAGCGCAGTTTGGGGGGGGGAGGGCACACGGCAGGGGATCGAACACCACGCCCCCCACCCCCCACCCTGCCCCTGCTTGCA
The DNA here is from genome assembly GCA_002564305.1 of Octomys mimax. Classification (NCBI taxonomy): domain Eukaryota; kingdom Metazoa; phylum Chordata; class Mammalia; order Rodentia; family Octodontidae; genus Octomys; species Octomys mimax. The sequence continues at coordinate 22,204 of NDGM010945092.1, read as the reverse complement.
GGCGCTTTAATCCGCTGAGCTATTTGGTCAGCCCTAAAAGTGATTATCTTATAAGTCTAAAAAATTGCAAAATCAATTAAAGATGGAAAGACTTTAGCGTTTGCATTTGAAACAAGGAACATAGCATATATGTTTATTTATATCAATGTGCTTTGCTTTCTTCATTCTCAGAAATGCAAAATTGTGTGAGAATATGCACATCGTCAATACATGTGTCAGGCGACTTCGGTAGAGAGTGTCTCCGAATTGCGTTTCAGCGCCAATTAGACAATCCGTGGCTGGTGGAAGCAAGAGAATGGGTGACACGGCTTTGAAAGCTCAACAGTTCCCTTTAACCCGGGGCATCTCAGAGAAGCTGGCACGAAAACCAGTCCACTCATTTAAAGCGCACTGTGGGAGGTGGTGGCGTAGCCACGTTCACCCAGGTGACAAGCCCCGTTGCCGTGTAATTGCATCACTCTGCAGTCTTGGGATTTAAACTGACAAGCAGTTTCCGAATGCAGAATATTCTTTCTTACGCGGAGAAAGGCATAAAAGGGTGTGTGCGTGCCTGTGTGTTTCTAAGCGAGCAGAGCCTAGGAAGACTCTTCTGTGATACTTGATATCTGATTTTGAGTAATTAAGCTCCTGTGAAGAAGCGGGATGCTCTCAGATAAACAATACGTGACGGTGCCTGATGCAGCGCGCGATGGTCTCATTGGAGCCCCTATGACTCAACCTTTCAGCCTAGAAGAGCATGAAGCGTTCTCTAAAGCCTGCTTTCTGACAAGGATTTCTATAAGTGAGCACCTCTGCTGACGCCTTATCTCCACGTGTGGGCCCAATCCCTTCTCCCAAGCGTGGCTTTCTTACACATATTTATTACTTTTAAATGGAGAGCTAATTGCTAGGATATTCTTTCAGAAATGAGTGGAAATCAGCCTCAGCCTCTGGCATTCTCCTCTATAGTGAAAGTCCTAGAGAAAGAACTCAGAGAAGTAGGCAGGCTCTTTCCTCGTACCCTTGTACCTTGTCAAAATATAAATTTTAGCCTGAAATTGGCTATTGGATAGTAGGGCTTTGAAACAAGTTCTAGTTATTAAAATTCTAAAAGATCTCAAGATAGAAGGTCTCCCTTTTTGTGTATATTCTTATAGCTGTTGTAAATTTGGTAGGTAAATCTGAAGCATGTCAGAAAGATCCCATTCCTCACTGACGTTCATGTATATTTCAAAGATAACTTATCTTCATTCCTGATTTGGATCTTCCTTGGTGATGGCTCCTAACTCTCTGGATTTATGTTTCTTCGCTCCTCACCCCTGTGAAAAGTAGTTAATCTTCCCCCATAGTTGGGAGAACAATGTAGTGGAAAAAGAACACAGGACTTGGAGCTGGTGCTAGTTATTAGGCTGTTCATTAAATATTTCTGATTCTCCCTCTGGGCACAATAGATTTTCACTGCTCCACTTCCTTAAAGGCAGGGATGTCCATATGGCTTATTTTAATCTGAGAAAGAGAAGCGTACATGATGTGGCCGCTTTCAGGTGGAAAGTTTAAGAGCCTTCCTGTGATCTGCTTCACTACTCTCTCCTCCTGTTTCCATCCTCAGGAGGCATGAAAATGGAGCCATTGTCACATGTCATATGTCCTCCGGTCAGGACAACATAGAACCCAATCCTCAGCACTCGTATAATAATTTGTTGTTTTTAAGCCACTGACACTTGGAGGTTGGCTGTTACCCTGTGGAACCTCGCTTACAGGGACCAGTGCAGGACTAGTCCTGGTCTCGGATCCTTGAACAAGTTATAGAATTCTTTGATCGTGCAGGGAACCATATGAGGATTAAATAAAAGTATATGAATGACGTGGTTTGCCTGGAAAATATATATTTTGATATTTCTTTCCTATATTTTTCTTCCTCCTCTATACATAAGGCAAAGGTATCTTATTTATAACTTGAAAGGCCAGCCAAAGAGCTCAGTGGATTAAAGTGCCTGCTTAGGTAGATGCAGGGGTCAGGAGTTCTATCCCTCAGCCTGCTGCGCTGGCCCCACTCTCAGGGTGCACTGAGACAGCGTTAGAGACTGGACGTGGTAGCACGCACTTGTAATCCCAGCACTTGGGAGGCTGTAAACAGGAAGAACACTTCAAGTCTGATCTATGCAGTGAGACCTTGTAGACCCTGTAGACCCTGTCCTAAAATACAATCAATCAATCAATAAATAAATATAATTTGATTATACCAAGCATAAGCCCTAATATATAGGTGATTGAATAAACAAGTAAATGCATAGAAATTTAGATGATGTACCTCAAGAGTAACTTATTTAAAATATCCTTTAACATGTTTTTCAATGCAAACATTCTTCTTCTTTTTGCTTTCTGTAACTTTCATTTCAGCAGATTTTCCAAGGCACAGTTGAAAAATTGGACAGGTTGGGTAGGAAGACGTAATACAATCTCTTTTGGGACACCAACTTGTGCTCAACTGCTGGCTGGATTGAGTGACCCTGGATTGAATGGGACAATTTGTAACACCTTGAGCTGTGGTGGCAAGGCCCCGCTGCCCTCTCTATGAGCTAAGCCTCAGACGGGGCGTGGTGGCGCGTCCCTGTAATCTCTGCACTTGGGAGGCTGAAAATAGGAGAATCACTATTAATGAGTGCAATCTACCTAGTGAAACCCTGTAGACACTGTACTAAAAAATAAAGAAAGAAAGAATCATTAGTCTGATCTATGAGTTAAGCCTCTGTTGGAGTAGGAAGAGCTGTTGTTTGCATCACATTTGAGAAAAATATTAACAGAGCAGGGAGGGGTAAGACGTGGAGGTAGGGCAAGATGCTGGGAATTTGGGAAGCTATTCCTTATTGTTCCAAATGCCTTAATACTCCTGGAAGATGGATGAAAACAGAAATTATTCTCAGGAATTTAGTACACAGCGATTTAAAATGTTGCTGGTGAATAAACCAGAGTATATGCTTGTGACCTTTTAATAAGAGAAATGACTTCCTCTGTTCTTTGGTTTAGAAATCATATGATGGGAGACGAGGGAGCAACCTGAAATTATCCAGAAAGCAGAAAGACAGAAAAGCATTAAAATGGAGCTTGGTCAGGCCATTTCTTCAAGACCTGTATTAGCCAAGGCAGGAAGGGACCACGGAAGAAGCAGGAGGCAAAGAAGACCGCAGAGCAAGGCGCGGCAAGCAGGGAGCCACGGCCAGGGTAGGACTCTGCAGCCGAGCTCTGAGGCTTCCAGTCCAGAGCTTAGGGGAGGAAACTGTCACCAGAGGAACTTGCTATGGACCGGGCTGTGGTGCCAGGGCGCCGCGTTTCAAAGATAATAAACAGGAAGGAACTGATGAGAAAAATCGAAGGTTTTTATTAAATGGAGATAGAAGACTCAGAACCAAAAAATACACATTTTAGAGACTGGTCTGATATATTGAGACCAATGGTTCTCTGTAAGACATCCTCGGATAAAGTTTACATTACTTTCCACTAAATAATTTGTTCCCTGAGAAGCACACTATATCCAAAGCAAGTGGTCCACCAAGAAGTAATGGATAACATTTATTTATTCATTCCCCAATAGGTATTAAGTAATTATGTGCCTGGCAACAAGCTAGGAGATAGAGACATAAAACTAAAATAAATGACTCTGTTCCAGAGAATACCACAGGCCAGAAGAGGAGACTGAGTTTTAAAAAAGACAATTAGATTACAGCATATGATGCAAATGCAGCAATGGAAAGTAAATTCTGGAAATAGCAACCCACCCAGGAGGTTAATCAATAAAAAATGCTAAGGGCCAAGGAAGAGATGACCTCATTCCTAGCCGAGTTTCAGATGAGTAGGTAATAGCCAGGCCACCCAGAGGAGCCTGCCCATGTAGGAAGGTCCTGTTAGGGGTTGTGTCTAGATGTCTCATGTGGTCATGGGTGGCAGGCTTTTCAGAGGTGGCTGAATTTAGTTTGTGACTGATTCATGGTCCAACACTGGGATTAAGAGTGTGAGTGCTACACCTGTCCTAGGGAAGGTGGCTTGCATATAATATAAGGAACAGAAAAAGGGTTGTCTCACTGTCTTTCGTTGCTTTTGCTGTTTTCCACAGCCATGAACTATTGCCCCACTTCCATGTGCCTTGAAGGAGCCAATCTCTACAAACTGTGAGTTAAATAAACATTTTTCCCTTTAACATTGGGTGTCAGGGTATTTTATGTCAGCAACAAGAGAAATGTAACTAAGACAGGTCACAGTGGGGCATAGGAAGATACAAGGTTGAGGCTGAAGTGGAGCAGAGTCCTAGTCAAGGTGGCTTCATGGGCTTGAACTTCATTCTGTCAGAAATAGGGAGGCATGAAAGAGTGTTCATTGGGGAAGTGACACCCTGGACTTTGCACAGGTGGGTGGTTCTAGAGGTGGAACAGGGGAACCTGAAGGGGCACGAAGGAGGTTTGAGGCTGAGTCCAGAGGTTGTGGCAAGAGCCCACATGGGATATGGAAAGGGCCTCGCAACTTTCATAGATCTAGGGAAGAAATCCTAGGCCCGTGTCCCAGAACAAAGCAAACTTGAACATTTTATTGGTTTGTTTATTGATCCCATTCTTCTAACAAACATGTAGGGTGACATTTGTGGTAGAACACTGGATGGGTAGTGAGGGGCAGTAGGGGTCAGTGGTCTGGTATTTGTCACATTCCTGGGTCAGAGGGTCACAGAATCTTTCCTCCTGATTGCTCCATTGCTGACGCAAGGCTAGGTAGGAGTTGGGGTGGGAGCCTCCGATGTGGACTATACCGGTTTACTCTATGAATCCTGGTGATGCAACAGGAGACTCCTCCTTTGGAGTGTGGCTAGACTGAGTCTGTGTCTCCTGGAAGCTCCCAGGAGCTCTTAGACTCTATGGAAATGTCAGCCCTTGAGGGTAAAGGAGCAGGGATAGAGATGGCCCCCAGCCTTTGAAAGGCATGGGTGGGAGTTATTTTAGACCCATAGTGACTTAGATTGTGAACTTCTTGAGGATGACTGGCAGTGTAGGTCCACCAGCACCATTCTCTTAGGCACTATATTGCTTCAAGATGGTGCTAGAAGACTCCTAAGAGAGATAAAGGGCAGTGCCTGCATCAAGGAGGAAATGACTGGATTCTTTTTGCAATGGTGAGTGAAGGCAATGGATGACATTACTTCCCACGATAAATATTTACCACCTCCCTTTCCTTCTTTTCTATCTCTTTTCTGACTCTTCAAGGTTTTTGTGCTTAGATGAGAAGGTTTCACAGGTTTTTACATTGGTCTCATGCCCCAAAGATTCAGGTTAACCTAGAGAGACCTACAGTGTCCCTTTCCTCTGTGCTGGGATTGATGTCAAATGCTGTGTTGGTGTGTGACAAGGGAAAGCAACACAACACAGAACACTTAGAGGAACAGGAATAGATGGGAAGGGGAAGGATTAAATTAAAGAAATAAAGATCACGGGTGTATTATTCACCTTTCTATTTCTGGAACAAAATGCATGACACATCCAACTTAAAAAGAAGAAGGGTTTGTTTGGCTCATGATATCAGCATGTTCAGTTTATAGCTAGCAGACTTGGTTGCCTTTGGGCCTGTGGCATGGCAGATACATCCTGGTGGAAGGGTGTGACGGGAAACCTGCCCACTTCATGGCAGACAGGACACAGAGAGCAGAAGAAAAGCCACAGAGGACAGGGTGGGCGACTAGTTAAGATGCCAAGGCCACCCAAGGGCGCATTCAGACACACCCAGAAGTGTGCTATACAAACCTCCTGGACATCTGAGAAGCCAGGTTGACAATGAGATCAAACCTCACAGGGGGGAAGGAGGAGAATTCTGTTTTCTGAGCAACCAATTCTTCTAATGTCAAGTCATTAACACTACTGTGGCAATTACTCAGAAAGGGCAATCGGGTTCTTCAAATGAGCTCACCTTCTACCTGGGATTTGCTGGCCATGCAGGGTTACATTCCTGGCCACTGCTCCTGCCCCAAATGTCATTCTCTTATCAAACAAGCTCAGAAGAAGAACAAGCAAGGAAGTTTAGTACCATTATTACCACAAGCCAGGCCCCTTCCTTCCTCACATCCTACAATGAATGTGGCTAAGTCTGCTCCTGTTTCTCTCCATTCCCTGCCACCACCTCCCTGACTGCAGCAGTTCTTCCTTGGATTTCTGCAAGGCTTTCGGATGGCATCCCTGCACCCAGTCCTGACCAATTAACTACTCTGCACTCAGCAGCTGGAGTGGTTCTTAAAACTCATATCCCTCCTGCTCCTAAAAAGTCCTTGAAATTTTAGCATCACGCACATGGCTTACTTTGGCCTGCAAAGTGGCCACCATGTGTGTCTAGCCTTATCTTGCACCCTACCCCCTCACTCTCTCCATCCTGGGCACCTTGGTGTTCTACAAGTCCATAGAGCCACCCAGGCTCTTGTCAGGACAGCACCTTAGCATCCCTCTGGATGCACCGTCACCTGCTCTTTGCATGGCCAGACCCTTCACATTCTTTGGGTTGCAACTTCTGTGGCACCTCCTCCAGAAAGCGCCCTGCATGTAATGTAGATCTCTTCTGTTTACTCTTTTGTAAAGAGTATTTGTTTTCCCTGGTTCTAATTACAATCTATAACTTTTCAGTTCCTTTGTTTAGCTATTTATCTCCCAACCAAGTCTGTTAGCATGCATTTTCTGTTTACTTTTAAAATGTCTCACAACCGGCACTGTGCTTTGCTTCAGACAGTGTATATTCAATATACACTTCCGGAATAAAAGAGTACCAGACGCACTCTGTCCTCACTGTCCATCATTTTAATTAATGTTCACAAGGAATCTGAGAGATGGAGCTCATCCCAATCCCATTGTATGCCAGAGAACAAAAGGAAACTGCAGTTGTGAGGTAATTTACCCCTGTCTACAGCACCGATGTAGAGAAGCTGGGACTCAACATTAACCCAAAATGGATCAAAGATTTAATAGTAAGAGCTAAAGTTATAAAGTTTTCAAAAGAAAACTTTAGGGAGCAATCTAAGGTTATAGATATGGCAATTATTTCTTGTATATAGCACCACAAGCAAAAAACAACAAGAAATTAGGCTAAGTTATATTTAAAACTTTTATATCTCTGCAAATACTAACAACACAGTGAAAAGTGGAAGAAGAGATAGTATTTGCCAGTTACATTCTGGTAAGAGCCCTACACTCACATATCATATTAGTTACCTGCTTGTTACCTGGACAAAACACCCAACACCCAAATTTTAAAGGAGACATTTATTTGGCTCAGTTTCCAGTCAGTGCAGTCCATGGCCATCTGACTCCAAGACAGAAAGAGTGACAGGGAGGGGCCTGACGGAAAGTGACTGCTCCTCCCATGGCAGCCAGGAAGCAGAGAGGAAAGGAGCCAGGACCCAGAGTGGGCCCTGCCAGGCCACACTTACTGATCCACCTTCAAACAGCACAGAGAACCATGTGCTCAATTCACTAGTGAGCATATGACCCTATGCCCCTGCCTCCTTCCCAAATCCCCACCCCTGAACTTAGGGATTTTAGATCTAAACCTCAACACACACATAAAAACCTTTTACAACTTAACAACAAAAAAAAAACTGTAACTTAAAAATGGGCAAAAGACTTGAATAGATATTTCTTCTAAAGAGGTATGGAAATATCCAATAAGTACATGAAAAGTTGCTCAAAATCATTAAACAGTTGAGAAAAGCAAAGATTAGGGGAAAATAAAAACCACAAAATACCACCCACTAGGGTGACTATTAGAAGCAAATGGAGGAGGGGGAAGAAAGAGGAACAGAAATCAAATAATCAGTATCAGCAAGGATGTGGAGAAGTGGGAACCCTTATATATTTCTTGTGGGAATGTAAACAGTATGCAATTCCAGTGAAAATGGTATGGAAATTCCTAAAAGAAAAAATAAATATAGAATTACCACATGATCCAGCAATTCTACTTCCAGGCATATACAAAAAAAATTTAAATAAATAAAATGTTGAATCCATGTTTTGTCAACAGATGAGTGAGAAAGAAAATATGGTATTTCCATATAATGATATATTATTCTGCTTTAGGTAGGTAAGAAATACTAAAACGTGCTGCAATGTGGATGAACCTTGAAAATACTCAATAAAATAAGCCAGCCACAAAAATACTGACTGATTCTTCTTACACCATGTACCTAGAATATTTAAGCTCACAGAGGTAAAAAGTGAAGGAGTGGTTGCCAGGGGCTGGAGTCAGAGGGAATTTAGAGCATTTCTTGTGTCTAGAATTTCAGCTGGGAAAGATGAAAGATGTCTGGAGATGGATGATGACAAGTGTGGTACAATTATGTAAATGTTCTTAGTGTCAAGAGTTAGCCATGTTAAAATGGTCAGTCTTATGGTATGTATATTTTTATTTTACCATAATAAAAAGAAAAATTCAGCTTACTCAAATTAGATATTGATTGAGAGCTAAGCTCTGCTGTTGAGTGGTATGCTAAGCTGCCCAGACTCTCCCTTCTGGACCAGGGGACTTTCTTCCAGATGCTAGAGGAACCTTGCCCATCCACTGTACCTTGGAAACTGCCCTTGACTGAAGACAACCGCCTTTCCTAAGGTTGAATTGTGTTCTCAGGATGACCAGACTGTAGTCTCTGGTCAATATAAAGATACTGAAAATAGGTTTAAAGTCCTCAGAGGAAGGTCTTCCTGCACCCACCAGGCACTACTCTTTTTCTTTCCAACCTCTTTCTTTCCATACAGGTATTGACATTGAAAGTACTCCTTCATAAACCTCTTACACAATTAAAAACAAAGCAAAATAAAATAATACTTCTTCCTTGATGCTTTATTTGCAATGATACCAGAAATCAGTCATGATAACAATACAGTGAGCGGATAAGTGGGGTATTCAAAGAACCCTTGGAAGAAGTGCAATGCACAAGTTGTGCAAAGAAGCAGTGATTCTGGGACTCAGCTCCTTCCTCTGGGAGTCCCCGATACCATTCATCTGGATGCACTGATGAGTATCCAAGAGTACACACTCATGGCCGAGTCAACCTTGAGCAGGGAGGGGAGCGTGTTGCCCCTGCCCTACCATGCAGTACAGCTTAGGTGTCAACTAAATATGGAATAAGAGAAGCTAAGAGTGAGCTGCGGGCCTCCACAGACTTTCACTCCTAAGGTTGGTGAGCTCAGTTTCATCTCTTCTATCATGTTGGCCCCAGCTGTCTTCCAGTCTCCTGCAGCCCGAGTTCTCCATCTCTTGCCTTGGTTCTAAACTGCTGGGCTTCCAACAATGTACTTTGCCCATGTGAAAAGTGAAATAAAACTCCTAGGGTAGCCAGAGCTTTGGGGTCATGCCTGCCATCCTCTTTTTTTTCTTTTCTTTCTCTCTTTTTTTTTTTTTTTTTTTTTTTTTTGGTGGAACCGGGGATTGGACTCAAGCCCTTGCAAGAGCTTATTCTACTGAGCCATCTCCCTAGCCCCCGGGCCTCTTTTCAATAGCAATAGGAAAATGACCCTTTGGGGCACTTCATTCTATATCAAGTTCATTTTCTAACAGTCAAAGTTGCTGTATAAGGTAATGGTGGTGATGAGCAGCAGTTTACAACTGATTTGATTTCCTTCAGGACCTAATGGCAAAGTCCTCATGTCAAAAGAGAGGAACAGATGCACCTCTTGAAGCCTCCTTGTCCCTCCACCTTGTCTTTCCTTGTCAGTATCACATATTCACCCTTCACTTACTTCTGGGAAGATGTTCCACATGCCCAGCCCCCTCCCTTCCCTCAGGGACAGGGACACTTCCCTTCGCCACCCTTCCGTGAATTCTGATCTCTTGGAGACCATGAAGGACTTTCCAGTGGTCTGATCTAGGAAGTTCTTTTAAGCCTTCACTTTTCTGATCACTTAAGCCATTTCCTCTCCTTCAGGTTTACAACTCACTGACCGCCTTTCCATTCTCTCTTTGGCAGGTCCTTCTGACATCCCTTAAACAGCAGTGTTCTATCTGTCTTCTGCACGTTTCCACTTGGATGGTTTTCAAACATGTTGGACTCAGTATTTCCAAAGCTGACATTGTTGCTCCTTTGCTAATTGCCAACTCTGAGTCTTCCTTTCCTCTTCTGCTCTCTGACCTTGTTACCAGAAGCTGTATTTCTCCCTGCGGAAGCTTTGGAGACTTCACTTTCTCTAGATCTTTGTCAAATATCTCCCTTGGTCCAAAAGGTGTCTCCTCCCCACCCCAGAACCCCCAACTGCCTTACTTCTCTTTACTGGTATCTTTGACACTTATTATCATGTGTATGCTAGATGTTTAGTGATTCATTGTCAACCTTCTCCATAAGAATGGGAGTGAAGACCTGCTTTTGTTCATGGCTACCATCTCCAACATCTGGGGCTGAACCAGGTATTTAGTTAGTGCTCCATAAATATTTATTGAATGAATGAAAAGAATTTGGATGTCTTCCTCTGCCTGGGACACAAATCTTTGGAAATTTCAGAAGTTCTGCCATTTTTATCATGAAGTATTTCCCAAATACTGTGCCCCTGCTTGTTCCCTTGTCTTCTGATGCTCCCTTAGATTACAGCCTGCCACACCAGGTTGGAAACTGTCCTGGGCTCTTTGCTGGTTTCTTTGCTGTGACCGTTCCCTTAGATCATGCTTTTCTTTTACTAACAGCACAGTCTCACTGGCACAATCTGGGTGTTTCTTCTTCTGCTCTGACCCTGTCGATGTCACTGATGTGCACCTGACTGCCTGGGAGTCTTTCCCGAGACTGAGGTCCGCAGAGGGCCACAGTTTCAGCTCATTTGAAAGCGAGGTTCAGGGAGGACTGAAATGTGTCACGGAGCAGAGCTGAAGAGTTGGAAACAAGCAGTGCATTCTGTTGGAAGAACATCGGAGAGCTACTAGCTGCACAGACTGGAGTAACTGGGGCAGCATTCTAGAATGAGTCATTACAACAGAGATCAACAGCTACCCAGAGCAGGGAGGGGCTGGAGAGAGGAAGAAAAAGATCCAGTCATACCAAAGTGACATAGGATTTCCACACTTGTCTACAGGGAAAAGCCAAAAATAGGGACATTTGAAGAGAAAGATAATGAGGTATCTTGCAAATCTACTCAGCTACACAGAGGGAGGTTTGCAGGAAAAGGTGCGGCTCCTTCTTGGTGGTAAAATTAAATTTTGGCGGGGGGGAGTTCCCAATCTTTACTCTCTTCTTCTTCCTATTTTCTCCATCTTTTGCCACTATCAAGACATCTTCTTTAAGAGTCTGAAATGTTCACCCACGCAAATTCAAAGTTTAATGTAATTTTTGTCTGCTAGCAGAAGCTCATGTCTGAAGCCAAAGATATTTAGGTAGAAAAACCATTATAGCACATGTGCATGCACGCACACGTACACACACACACACACACACACACACACAGAGTGTTAGATTTCCATCGCTGTAACACATACTTGAGATAAGAAACTTACAGTCATTCTTTTGTTTCATGGTTTTAGAGGTTCTAGTCTACCAGTGCTTGGCCTCATTGGCTTTGGGCCTGTGGCGAGGGAGAGCATTAAGGTGGGGAGCACATGGTGGAAAGCACTTGCCTCAGGCTATTAGGAGGCCATCAAGCCTGAAAGGGCCCAGGGCACTGCTACCTCCTTCAAGAGAGTACCTTTATGATCTAACTCTATGAGGCTCTGCCTCCTGGGGGTCCCATCACTTCCCAATAATCCCACCCTAAGGGACCAACCTTGAGAATACAGGCCTTTAGGAGTCATTTCAGCTTCAATGCAAACTAATATTAATATGTATACAATTATATTAATTATTGATTTATAATTATATTAATCATTAATATATAATTATATATAGGGCTACACACAGTGATTGTTCAACAAATATACGTTGAGAGATGGTCTAGAAAAAACTATATTATCAAACTCTGGAAACAACCTAAATATCAGCGTTGGGGAAACCATTGAAGCATCCTCTGTAGGAGGAAATATTACATAACTATAAAAATATTTAGAAAGCCTTTTAATGGCTCTATGGAAATTCTTATAATGAAATGATCGGAGAAAATCAGCGGGCTCCAAATTGCTGCTCTGATGTGTCAATTATAAAAATCATATCCTATATCAAAGATTTGGAAAACCTGTGAGTATCTGTGAAATCTGGGGGACTTGGGGTTAATTTTTAGTGTCTTCTTTCTACCTTACAGTATTTCTGGGTTGTTTATAACTAGTGTGGGGTAAACATTACAAAAGTAACCTGAAAGATTGGTTTTGGGGAGACTATACTTTTTAGGGGTTCCCTGAAATCCTACTGTGTTGTTGTGGCCTCAAGAGAGTATCCAAGGAGGAGGAGTGAAGCCTGGAGAGTGCTGCAGCCAGCCAGCCAGCCAGCCAGCCAGCAGGGGATTCTAAAATGTGCTGCTACAGCACGGATCACGTGCTTCAAAGAAAATGGCAGTGCTTGGCAGCGTTGGTGCCTTACTCTTCTTGAGGCTTTCGTTGTGCCAGGCTAACAGGGCAACCCCAGAGCTGGGACACCCTCGCCTCTGCTTCTTACATATTTACGTCTTTTTTGTTCTGGTACTAGGAATGGAACTCAGGACCTTGCACTTGCCAGGCAGGCACTGTGCCCCGGGGCTATGTTCAGGCCCATATTCATGTTTTGTTCAAGGGCTGAGACATTTTTTACTTTCACCCTGCCCCTAGCCTCTTCTTTTTCAGATCCAGCTGAGAGACTAATTGAAGTCATTGTGTTGGTATTTCTGGAATATTCTATATTAATATCTCGAAGAAATGAAGTTATGTCCTTTTGGTGGAAAATGTTAATATTGCTCCTGTCATAATGCCCATGTAAAGGACTTGGCCTTTAAAAAAATATGGATTTCAGCATTTATTAACAAGGAAATATTTTATTGCAGTTATTTCTGGAAATTATTTCTAAACATTTGAATGTTCTTCTGACATAAGTGGCTTCCCACCTCCTTCCCTTGGGACCCGCTGTGTGGTGTTGGTGCGTGGACTCTGTGGGGGCGCAAACTTCATAGCCAGGAGAAAACAATCAAGCAAGCAAACAAACAAACAAACAAACAAAACCAGAAACAGCAAGCCCCACCCCTCTCCGAATTTCTAATTTTTTGCACTTAGAGAACAAAATCCTAGAGTGTCCTTGTGGACACAAAGATCTTAGGGTCTAAATCTAAGGATTCCACAGCTTTGAGAATTGAAACGATCTAAGACTTTATTTTTGTCCTATACTAGCGATTAAAATATCCAAAGTCTTGACTAAGGAGGTCTGGATGGCAGGAGGCAGCCCGGAGGCTGGCGCTAGAAGCTTGAAAAGATGAAATCCCTGCTCCGCCTGGATTTCCAGGGAAAGAACCCTGCTCCTCGGGAACTCCAGGCCGCGTTTTGCAGGCATCCGCATCTGCCTCCCCGTCTCTTACCTCCTTGATGTTCGGCACTATTTGTGGCCAGCGTGGTGGAAGGACACAGTGAGGTTCTCACCCCCGCCCCCCGCTCCCATCTCCAGTTCCATCAAAGCGAACCCGGGCCAGCGCAAGGATCTCCGAGTTGCGAGTGTGCTGAGGCTGGGACTGTCACTCATTCTCCGATCAGCGCGTGAACGCAGCTCGGCAGCCGCTGGCAGGAAACAATTCTGCAAAAATAATCATACTCAGCCTGGCAATTGTCTGCCCCTAGGTCTGTTGCTCTGCCGCCGTCCACACTCGCTGCAAAGGGGGGCACAGAATTTACCGCGGTGAGAACATCCCTCCCCGACAGCAGATTACAATGCTGCAAACTAAGGATCTCATCTGGACTTTGTTTTTCCTGGGAACTGCAGGTACATTATTTTTTTATTTTTAATTTTACATCTGATTTGCTAATTGTCCCTTTCCCCCCCATCCTCTCCAGAGGAACACTGCTATTTGGGGGTGATTTTATGTGCAAACCTAGGACTGGTCGTTTTCGTTGAGCTGGGAAAGAAGCGGGTCACCCTTGCTGCCCGGCCGAACCCCGCGCCCTGCCGGGCTGCACCGGACCGGGGCTGTCTCCCCGCGCCGCCAGCGCCAGCGCCAGCGCCCCGCCAGCGCGCCCGCCCTTCCCACTTTGTGTGCGGGCAGCGATCAGAGCCAGGGACTGGCTCCCGGGAACCTGGGCGACGGGCAACGCTCCTTCTCCGAAGGCGGGCGATGTCGTGCCTCTGGTGTCGCCGCTCAGGCTCGCCTACCGCCGGGAAGGGGATTGTCAGCCTGGGCTCCGGGAAGGGGGAACAATAAGGACGACAGCCGCCCCCACCGTCTTTTCCCCGGGTGTCATAAACTGAGGCTCCCTAGGCTTCTTCACCCACCCCCTCATTCCCGCCGCCGCCCCGGGCTGAATAACGGTTTGCAAAATGGGGTGAAAATGGGCAGCATCGCAGGGCTGTGTGGCCGTTGTTGCACCCCCGTCCTTATGACGTTAGTTTTTCATTTGCCAAATTGCTGGTTAGTTGCAAAGCCTGCCCTCGGCCCGGAGCAAGGAGGGATGGGAGGGTCGAGCGCCGCGTTTTGACAGGAGGAAGTACAGAGGGGCGGAGGGCGAGGAGGGCGTGATCGGGGCTGCTGGTGTGTGCGCGCGTGTGTGCGGGCGTGTGCCTTCACACGCACCGAGAGCTCCGTGTTGCACGGTGCGAGCAAAGAATGGCAGGTAGCCGCCCCGCAGCACCTCGCCCCAGGCTCCTTTCTTTGGGCGAGGTTCCAGATCCCGGCAAAGTGCGAACAATAGGGAGCTAGGAAGAAGACCATAGGGATGCTGTCGCGGGTGGCGGGGCCGCGCCGCCGCCCAGAGCACCTCGGCCGGCTGGCGGGCGGGCGGGCAGGCAGACGCGGGAGGGAGGTGCCTTACATTTCGGCCGTTGCCCTCTCGGCCTCCCTGGAAGGTGCCTCCGCGCCTGCCCACCCTGCCTCTAGCTGCTCCCCCTACACCACCCGAGGATTTGCGCTCCGGTGCTGACGGACGGGCGGGGAGGAAGAAAAGAAGCGGGCGGCAGAGCAGGGTGGGCTGGGCTGACACCGGAGCGAGGGCGTGTGCCAGCAGCACTTGCGGATGCTGTGCGTCGCGGTCGTCGCGGCCAGCTGCCGCCGTACCTGCGCGGACGGCCGAGCCCGGGCGCAGAGCACCCAGTGCGTCCCCTCCGTGGGGCCGCCCGGGACCGCGCTCGCCGCCAACTCGGTCCCTCCCACGGCGACCAATCAGAGCGGGGCTAGCTGGGCGGGAAGCAGCGAGAGGCTTTCGTGGCGGCGCGGGTGGCCCCAGCCGCCTGCCAGGCCGCTCCCCGGTGTCCAGCCCAACGGTCCCGCTCGCCCCCCGCCGGGAGCGACACAGCCCCTGGCCGTCCCCGCTGACCCAGCGGTTTCCAAGCAAATACAATGGAGCCAAGGCGGTCACCCCCGGCGCCTCCCAGTCCTGCTCGCCCGCCCGCCCGCCCGCTTGCACCCATAGCTCCCGCACGGGGCGTCCCCCGCATCCCCTCCTGCGCGCGCACTCTCGCCGTGGCGGCCCGGCCCGCGCGCGTCGCCTGGGCGGACGCCTCCCGGAGCGGCCCCGCGTGGTGACTGGGCGCACGGGCGCGCGTGCGCTGACCGCGGGTCGTGAGCTACCGGGGTGGGCGGCGCCCGGGGCAGGGCTGCTGCTCCCACCTGGCTGGGTGGCCGAGGTCAGGCCCTGCCCTGGGAGGTCGGGGCGACCTTTCTCTGGAAGGGGTGTGTTTCTGAGAACCGCTCTTCAAGGGAGCGAGATGGTGGAGATCGGATCGCCAGGAACCCGGAGGTCTTTGGGCTGCCTTCTCCCACTTCTGATGGGCGTGACCCTTCGTGTCTGCATCCCACGGGATTTGCAGCAGGTACAGGCCTAGGGAATCCCACGCGGGATGTTCTTGGGTGCACAGGCCAGGGTGGCCTGGAATGAAAGCCCCAAGATTGGAGAGGATGGGAAGAAAGTAGAATGTGAAATCAACCAGGGTGCTCCACAAAAGAAAGAAGTTGAATGGATTTATAAGGAAAAATATTTTTCCTTTAGTGTATTGTTTTTTAGCATGGTTAAAAAAATCCAGAGAACTCACCCCAAAGGGTCAGAAGGAAAACAAAAACAGTATTACACACACGCGCGCGCGCACACACACACACACACACCTTTTTTTTCTCTCTCTTTCTTGCTCTTTTCTGTGGGCGCAACAGCTCAAATGTTGTAGCATCTCTAGGGACAGTGATGATTCTTTTTCTGTGCTCTATTTGGTGGATTTGAAAATTTAAACATAAAGCATGCTAATCTTGGTATATGAAATAAGCCAGGTGGCTCCCTTCTGATTTTGCTGTCCTAGGCTCTTTAGAAATAAAAGGAAATATTTTAGAACTGCATCGTACGTTGGAGCCTATGTTAGCAGCGTTTCTGGATGTTGTGTGGAAAATTTGTTTACGTGAAGGATTTGGCAAGGCTGAGTCACGTGTTTACTTGATAATTTCAGGGACCTCTGCCAGTTGAACTTGTAAGAGTCAAGGAGTGGGTAGAACTGGTTTTCTACCAAGATCGTATCAATTTAAGAACAAAGAACACCTTTGCCACTTTATGAAAGGTAGCATACGTATGAGGTATATTTAATACCACTCCTAAGCGATTTATGATTTATTTCAGCAAAATTCCTTGTGAGCACAACTACAATGAGCTGTATTTTTCCTTTAATTTTAATTTTCAAATGAGTAATCTGACCCTGACAAAATTAACTGATTATAATAAAACCATATTGAAGAATATGGGTAACCTTTAACAATTTTATCCAAAACCCCCAAAGACAATTTCCTTTCAGTAAATCTGAGCACATTTCAAATACTTAAATTAACTTAGATGTCGTATAAAACTTAACAGCTAAAAACAAATAGAGAAAGTAATACTAGAAAGAAAGTGTGGAAGTCTATTGTCATTTATTTAAGTTTTTGAGTTTCTATTCCCACTAAAGACACCCAGGTCTACAGCCTGACTCTTCATTAAGCTAAAAGTTGCCAAGTTCTCTCTCCCTCCAGGGACTGAATTTGGTGACTTTTGTCTAGATTCTGTTACCCAAGTTTTTGTTTTTACTTTTATTTTATTTTATTTTATCTTTTTAGGTGGAACCGGGGATTGAACTCAGGCCCTTGCGCTTGCTAGGCAAGTGCTTGTTCTTCTGAGCCATGACCCCGGCCCTTTACTTTTAAATAACTCTGGAATAGGAGAACATCTCCCTTCTCAATAAAGAAGCTTTATGTCTACTGATTAAGCTGAGTTTGTTCATCATTGACTGTGTCCTTGAGTTTGATAATTCAAGAAAAAAGGTATAAATTGGCCCAAGCTCCCCTTACATAAGACCACATAAAAATGATGCAATGTGTTGTTTGTAAGAGATGTGGTTGTTTATTCCAGACAGCAAGCAGAGAAAGAAGTCCGTTCGGTAGGGTCCCCAAATTAAAAGAATTTGGTGGTGCTCCTTTATGGAATATACTTATTATGAGCTGAATTCTTTAGGTAATATTTAATTTCTTGTAAATATTATCTATGTATTTTTTGTCATTTGGGACAGTGTCTCAATTATCTAATGAAAAGCAGGAGGTTTTTTATCTGAAAACTAATCTTCAGATGTGACATAGCCTTTTAAAAGGCAGGCAGCGTTTTGTAAACTTCACAGTGCTTAAAATATGGGCTTTGGGATTTCTAGTGCAACCACTTAATTTTTTAAGATGCTGAAGCCTCTATTTAGTGTGAGTGTGGTGAATTCCCCTTATGTACGTTTTTGGTGTTACAGAACTGTGGTCACTCTCCAGGCTGGAAGTGGCTTCAGTGCTCCTGGCAGGCCTCTGAGGGTGTCTTACAGTCCTTCCTGACTTCATGTAAAATGAGTGATTCACTACCTGTTGCCAAAGGACAGTTTGAACTTCCTTGATAGTCTTGGTTTGTGATGATGGAGACCAGAACCAATTGGCAGGGAGGGGAGGGCAGGACCGCACCTGTCCCCATCTGTCTGCTGAGAACAATCGTAGCCTGGGAGGAGACAAAGACATTTTTAAAAGACTCCCTCTCTTGAATTATTGAAGTGTTGAGTGTTTGCGCATACAAATGTTGTATGGTACCAACATAAATACTTTATGTATATTCCATAATTGATAATTCCTCGGTTTAATAATCTGGCACATATGGCTATATATTAAGAATAGTGTTCACTAATATTAAAATTGGGTTAGAGGTTAAATAAATTTGCAAGCATTAATCATTTAGCTGTATAAAATAGCTATCATTGGAGCTCTGAATCAAAGACTTAAGACACCTTCGATTAAAAAGGAAGAGTTGTGAGTAAAACTCACAAGAAAATTATGTGTTTCTTAATCTGCTCATCAAATATCTGGACAAAGATCATGAGGATTGAAGCTCTTAACTTTAAAAAAATATTTTAATGAAACTACATTTAATAATACAGTAGGTATGCGTGGTACTGTAGGGTTACAGAACACAGACATAAGTCTGAAGGTTCCAGTCATGTCAGCTTTGCCTCGTCCTGCTTTTAATTGCTGGGACCAAACCTTAAATCTTTTGCTGATATAAAGGGATGTGAATTGTTTGGCATTGGCAGTGGTGCCATTGTGCCCTTTCGTTTCATGTTGTTGAAATGCTGTCTCTCAGCTGCTGACGCTCATTAGGAACACTGCCTTTTGATGTTGGTGTGGGTGCCAAATGGCGCCTTCTGGGGAGTTTTAATACATTACACTTCCAGTGCTCTGAGGCCAGGTCTACACAGGGCCACTGAGTCAATGGAATTTCAGTTGGGTCGACACTCCTTTGCCCTCCCTGCCATGTTAATGTAGCTTCTGGACAATCAGAGATGGAAGGAAGACTGCCCTGAAAGATCTCTCTTGTATGCATGTGCTTTTGAAAAAGAGCTTTTAGTGAACCTGTTGTGCATTCTTTACGTTCCAAATATGCGTACTGTTTTCTTGAATTCAAAGATAGCGTGACTGATGACCCGCATTCAGCTCTATCCTCTCAGTGAATACCATTTGATTTGTAGCTGCAAATACTGGCAACATCTGGGTTCCCTTTTCTGGATTATGCCATTCCTGAGATAATATGTAAAAAAGCCTTTTGTTGCATATTATTCTCTTCTTTTGGTTTCTGATTACCTCACCTTGTAGGTGCATTCATGGTAATGTCACACTGTTTGAGATTGTGTTACATTAGGCATTCTCTTAAATAGTTGATCAAATATGTTTATTGAGTGCCAACTTTTAATCATCGGCTCTGTGGGGAATTACAAAGGACGAGATGACATAATTCCTTCTGTCAAGGAGCCCTGGGAGTAGTGGAGCATGGAGATTAAGAAGTATACAACCCTGGGGTGAAGCCCTAGCCCTGTCCCTCCCTGACTGTCTCCCCTTGGACAAGTTATTTACTCCAAGTTGGGGAGAATTAGTGATGCCTACTTTGTAGAGTTTATGTGACAGCTTTAGAGATCACAAGACTTCAAGACATGCAATGTTTAATTAAATACGGAAGAAGGATGTGTATGAATCCAGAAACAAAATAATTATTTGGACCTAGTGCTCTCTTTTTGGAAGGATTTATAAAAGGATATTATGAGAATTGGATGTCTTCAGTGATTAGAACCAGACCTAAGAAATTGCTAGTTGCTAAGTGTATGTATATCATTGTGTTGGTGGTGAATACTTTAGAAGGAAAAGTGGTTGAGTATGAGCTTGAAAGCGATTAGGAAAAGGTTGCCTCAAGGTTTAATGGATCCTGAAGGGCATGCAATTTTGAGGACTTTTCTTTTCTTTCTTTTTTTTTTTTTTTTCTTGTATTTGGTACAGGATCTCACTGTGCAGCTGGGACTCATAGTGATCCTCCTGTTTCAGCCTCCCTAGCTCTGGGATTACAGGTGTGTCATACAATGGCCAGACTCTGGCTGGTTCAGCATGCCCAGTGTGGAGCCGGTGCTGCAAGTGGTACCAGGGATTGAACCCAGCCCCTGTGCTTGCTTAAACAGGCACTTAGTCTGCTGAGCTATCTCACATGCCTTTGGCCAACAATTTTTTAAAAAGCACATAACAGGAGAACACATTGGAGGTCTCCATACCCTGGTACCCCTTGCAGTTGCTCAGTCTTGATATACCGCACCCTGCTGTGCAGCTGTGCTCTGCTCTGCTTGGATCCACTTGCTTGAGAGGATCGGCTGATCGTTCCATTCGGCTGGACGTGGTCCTGGCCACAGTCATTTGTGTAGTGCTTTCAGGGCTAGAATAATGAATCAGAATCAAGAGTTATTTTTGAAAGAAAAAAAAAAAACTGAGCTGTTTGACGTTCATTTCCCAGAACAGTCTTAAATGAGATCTGAGGTGCTGTGCTGTTTGTCGCTGCTGATATTTTTGTGCATTACTAACTGGAACAACATAGAGTAATTGCTATTATTATTCAAATGAGTCAGACGTAAGCACCCTTTTCTAGGAGCAGGAAGTAGTTTTGCCAGCTAGAGGAATAAAGCATTAGACAGGAAAATGAAGATTTTTTGTTTTAGGTAGCTACAAGCAGACAAACAGGTTATATAACACCAATAATTACATCTTAATGCCCACTGTTATGGTTTCCAGGGCTATGATATTGGTTACTTTCACATCACTTACTCAGGAAACATTCAGTTGCACTTGCTCTATGCTGGCACTGGGAGTGGAGTGGTCACTAAGAGGACCGTGGCCCTGTTTCCATGCACCCCCCAGTCTAGAACTGTACAGGAATTCAGCCTTTAAACAAGCAAGCACACACATTCATAATGATGTATTTAGTTTAAAACTAAGGAAGCGAAAGAGGGTACTTTAAGAGTTTACCAGGGGGAAATCCATTTTCCAAATGGTTGGGGAGAGGTAGAAGAAACATTTAAACAAGTGTCAAACAAGAAGGATAGGGCTGAGGAGATAGCTCAGTAGAATAAGCACTTGCCTGGCAAGCGAGGAGGAGGAGGAGGAGGGGGAGGGGGAGGGGGAGGAGGAGGAGAAAAAGGATAGATGATATTCTTATTTTAAGTGATTACTATTAGGTTCAACACACATTAAATCACAGAAGCATTCCTGAGTTTCTTCACTCAAGGTACCTTGACTAAACCTTCAATGAACCTTTCTCTTGAGAAGGTCATTCAGCTTCAATAACTGGGCCAGGTTTCAGCTTATATAGTCCAGGAAGTTATGTCCTTGTCTCCAGAAACAACTGTAGTTACCAGTAGAGGCAGGACTTAAACACTTCTGGATCACAAGAAAGGAAGGAGTTCATTCTTTGTGGGAGTCCCTTGAGCTGGGCTTTGGAGATGAGCTTGTTTTTCAAGATGGAGCAGGTAAAAGGGGTTGGTGATTGAGCCAGAGCAGGCACCCTGAGTGGAACACATCTAGTCAGAGTTGAGGAACAGGGTCAGATTACCTGAGGAGGAATGGCCTGAGATCAGGAGAAACTGCTATCAGACTAGACTGTAGAGGCCCTGGAGTGGAGACAGGCTGAGAAAAGTGAAATGGGTTAAGTAACTGACCTGGCATGTGGCTTATGTTAGGCGGCCGCATCTAGCACCAGGAAAGCTGCCAGTGAATGGGCTCTGTGCCTTCCACGCTGACTTGAGTTTGGCCAAAGTGGGGAGAGAACATCTTGGAGGAGTGATGATTCTCCGACCTTTGTAGTCTCAGGCCTGGACTGGCCATGCTGATATCTGCAATGTGTTTCTCTCTCAACCTATTTCCCATCTGTAAAATAGAGTTCATGACACCCCTACTCCATGGGCTTTTGGTAAATTTAAATAAAATTACATGAGAAGCAGATAAACTGTGAGCACCCAACAGGTGCTTATCAAAATTCATCTTGATGTAATCTTAGCACCCAGGAAGGCAGAAGCAGGAGGATTGCAAGTTTGAGCTCAGCCTGGAAAATGTAGCAAGATCTTGTCTCAATATAAGAAATTAAAAAGAAAAAAACCCCACATTGGAGCCCAGTAGGAAGCTCCTGGGCTCAGTCCCCAAGACCTGGGACAAAAATTCACCTTCAATAGAGATTTGTTTTGTTTGTAAAGAGATGCACTAAGAAGATGATGTCCATGTTCCAGATTCTGAGCTAGGGTCTGAGCAAGAAAACAGAAGAAATTTAAAAACACTGCAGTATTTGTTTATCAATAAAATTATGG
>NDGM010945069.1:0-12051 GCA_002564305.1 Octomys mimax | reverse complement strand
TAGTTCAGCTTGTTCCAAGTAGGTGCTTTAGACCACTGAGCCATCTCGCCAGCCCCAGGGTGGGTATTTCTTCTAGCTCGAGTCAGTATCAAAGAAATTAGGTGAAAACCATGTTTCCTTTCTCATATTTTCTTCTTTTATATTGACTTCGTGTGGTAGTACCCAAAATATAAGCCAGATTTTCTACAGAAGCTTTTAATAACTTTGAGATTCATGGCTTGTGAAGAGAGGTGGATCAATCACTGGTCCAGCTTCTTTAGGTAATGGGGAAAAATGAACCAGGGAGTAAATTATTAGAACAGTAAATAAAAGCACATGAAAGAGAAAGTAATAGGATTTCAGAGTATGAAGCAAGCATTCTTACAAAGATATTTCTGTATTTTCAGTGACTGAAAAAGATCTTACAGAATGAAAACATTTGTTTTCTTAAATGTTAAATCAGAACAACAGACAACAGCTGCTCTGGCTATTTTTCATCCAGGTAGGTAAGCAAGTCTTCCCTCTTAAGTCTATAACAAAGACAGGCTGCATGCCATTTATATAATTCCATATAATGAGGAATTCAAAGGATTACACAAGTTTACAATGCATAAAATGGGGTAAAAATTTATACCCAAGTGGAAAGTTGTTGATAAGCTAATTTTAAATAACAGAGTACTGTGTTAACTTTTAGATTTTGAGGGCAAACATTAGATTATAGACAAACTAGATTGAGTCGTACATCAGTAGGACACTTTCAGATAAAATGAGCTATTTTTGCAATAGCCAAGGCAATCTTAGAATTGGCCTAACTGCTTTTGATTGCTGGCCTAGAACACTTTTAACATTTTATTTGTAATGCATCAGGAATAAGTGATGTACCTCCTTCATATAAGTCCTGGGTAAGACATTTTACTTTGATGAAACTGTTAGGTTTTAGCTAGAAATATACCCTTTAGACAAAAAGTGTAGATAGCTAAGGTTAACTTTTTTTAGTACTGGGAATTGAACTCATGATCTCATGATTGTCAGGCAGGTGCTGTGCCAGTGAATTACATTCCAGGCCCTAGTAGTAAGTTTAAATGTCTCTTCTCTTTAGAAAGCAATCTTTGGGTTTATAAAGATATCGGGTAAAAAAAGGAAATGCATGGTGCTTTAGGTTCTTAAGGATTTCTTATATGTGGTTATTTGAATAATAAGAGATTGCCTTGGAACTCTCTAGAATAACAGCCTGGGTATATTGTTCACTTTCTCCAGAGGGAAAAAAATAAGAATTAATCTTTTTTATTTTTTAGTAAGAGACTACAGGATCTACAGGGTCTCACTACTTAGGTCAGACTCATAGTGATACGACTGTGTTCAGCTTCCCAAAGAGCTGGGATTATAGGAGTGCCAGTCTCAGTCAATGTCTCAGAGTACCCTGGGGGCAGGTCCAACAGGGGCATTAATCATTTTGATTTGAAGAGAAAGAAGAAGACAGATCAACAATGTCTTAAGACTGAAGAAAGTGAAGCATTTTAGTTCTTCTTTAGAGACAAAGTATATGGAGTGTTGAACAAGGACACTTGGAGGAAGAGTTGGATGACTCATGAGTGATTCTTAGTTCATAGCTATAACACTACTATATTGAAGGACTTTCAAGTTAAAAATGAAAAAAGGAAAATAATTGTAGGCTTTGTAATTACCATAAATTTGTGGCTGAACTTCTGAGAAGTAAAATGAATTTGAAGAAAGACAACAATGCTTACAGAACTTAAGGATTTAGCCATTGTTAGAAGCATGAAATGCCTGCATTCATTCTTCATAAAGAAAAACTGAAAAGACAGAACACGATTATCTGTGATGGCAATTATTCCAAGAGTCTCTAGATGCATTGTTTTATGGCCTCAAGATACTATAAAACATTTTGACAAAATATTTAATAAATCTCAGAACCTAACAAGACTAGCTTTATCTTAGCACTCATCATTTGAAGAGTTACTGCTAATACAATTTTATTCAGTATTGATTGATGCCAGTATTAAAATCGCATATATTTTTAATGTGAATATTTAATAGATTCTGTTAGAAAAATAAATACAGCCATCATATCTTAAAATTTTAATATTTTTCATTCTTTAAGAAGACCCAGTTTTTTTTTCTAACAAAATAAAAATATAACCAAAGTTTTAAAAATCTACCTCGGGGGCTTGAAAGATAGGTCGGCAGTCTAGGCCCCTGCCTGTCAAGCACAAGCACTTGAGTTTAATCCCGGGTACTGCATTCCCTGCCAATCCTGGAACCCCAGACACATAGTACCAGCCATTGAAACCAGGCATGGCAGCACATGCCTGCAATCCCAGTGTGGGTGAGGCTGAGACCAGAGGATCACTATGAGTCCGAGCTGCATAGCGAGACCCTGTACCAAATAAATAAATAAATAAATAAATAATCTAACTTGCTGCAAATTGTGGTATATAAATATGACTTACTGTAATTATATTTTATAGGAAGCATGTGTAATTTTTAAGCATCTGATCAACAGTATATATTTTCCCTTTTACAGATGAACTGTGGCTTACAGAGATTTTATGTATATATATAAATATATATATATATATATATATATATATACACAAAGTTAAATAGCTAGTCCCTCTCACTCAAACTAAACCAATTCAATTCCAAAGAGTAGACACTTAACAATAGTTCTGTTCTTTTACAGGTAAAATAAGGATAGGAGAATCTTATGTAAGCAAGGACGTATGAAACATCCAAAAGAGAATCTGAACATGCCAATGAAAAGTTAAATGTAAAAGGTGGATAAATGAAAAAAGTTGTGAGAGAAAGGAAACAGAGAAGACAATAAGTTCATAGGTTGACAATAAGTTCAAAATTAACAATTTTGTCTAAAACAAACAAAAAAAGCTCTTTTCATTGCATCAATGAGAGCCTGTGTATGAAATCTCACTATTTTAGAGATTAGCAGCTAAAGTATAATCTGCTGAGTAAGGACAATGCTAAATGAATGTCACTAGAAATTGACAGTCAGGGAGGAGGAACCACTGTGAAAGTTACCCCTTCCATTGCATGCCTTCTGTACCAAAAATATGCACAAATGTTTTTAAAATTCTGAGCTCTCAGGAGTATGCATATGAGACACGGGAGCGGAAGACAGTCTCAAGGGATTTTCTGTTTTCGTTAATGGGCCTTAGACATTGGTGCCTTGGCAAGACACAAATCCAGCTCTTAGCATGGGCTTCTTCTGTTTCCAGCATAGATGTTAGGAACTAGTGAGTTTTGTGCTCAGATCAGTACTGTTATTGTCTATGAATAACAGTAGTGTACTTATATAGGCACTGCACAATGTACTCAAATTTATTTTACAAACAAACTTGAAATTCTAGTAAAATAGTTGCAACTGTAAGCCTAACATTTCTGGGATATTTGTGTCTGGTAGCTTATTACTGAAAAGATATGGGGAAAGCTGTTATGCCCCAGCATGTGAGACAAGAACAGTGAGGAGACCTGGAGCCACAGTTAGTGGAAAAAGAAAGGGAAGATAGATGTCAGGTAGAGTGAAAAGAATGAGAGCTGCTCTCAACCATTCACAGACTGCGAGAGAAAAGATGGTACAGGGCTCCCTTTGGCACACATATATGAAAGGCAAGATGGCACAATACTTCTGTGATGCATTACTGGGAAAACAGAGCTTAACAGTACATGCTGCAGCAATAGATTTTGAAAACACAGGGAAAATAATTTTAAACTAAAGTATGCCATTTTAGAAATTACTGTTTTTCCACACTGGACATATTTGTATGTCTTTTTTTTTTCCAGACAGAGTCTTACTATAGAGGTTAGGTGAGATTGGAACTCACTATGTAGCCCAGGATGGCCTCAAGTTCATGGCAATCTTCTTGCCTCAGCCTTTAACTGCTAGTCTAATTTGTGTTGAGCTGATGAGTTTTAGAGTTATATAAGTTTATGATTTGTTGTACATTTCAATTTTCTAAAAGATTAAGCTAATATAATAATATGTTTGAAAATTAGAGAATAATAAGATTCTTGCTCATGAGGTTGGCTAGTAACCCTATTCTCATAATTCCTGAAGCAATATAAAGGAGACATGACAAGCTTTGTAGCCACATCCATCAATCTTTAAATGATAACTCACAGGCAGGCTCTATAATCTTGAGGAAAAATACAAATATGAATTAGCCTATAGATACATCCATGTTGCCTAATCAATCAAACGGAAATTATGTGCTTCTAGGATTCTGAGAGGATGAAGGATGACGAACCAAAACATAACACAGGAAAAGTAAGAAAAATCATAGCCCTTACTACTAGCTAGTCATGCACAATTTTGTGTTTACTGTCATTTCTTGGTCGATCAACATTATGACACTGAGGACATAGTGAATATATTCAATAACAGATGAGTAGCTCTAGTGGCCTTCCTTTGTTTCAACACTCACAGTTACATAGTTTATTTCAGTTATATAGTTTGTAATCCCATGACAAGGACACCTGAAAAAGTTGGAGAGCTGTGGCCTGAGTCAATATATTTATACTTAAAAACCCTCAAATCTCAGGCATTTACTTCATCCATTAATTATTCCTCTATTCAATACTTACTAACATGAAAATAAGAGCACAAGTTAAATTAGATATTGTACATGCCATCTTATGGTCATTTTTTCTGCCCAATTTAATTCAGAAAACCCAAATATGGTTTGATTCAGTTTCAGCCTGCTCACATTCTTAATGACATTTTCAAAATATAATGTATATTTTATTTATATATTTTTTAAATGTATTTGGTTGTTGCAGGGTTTCACTATGCAGCTCGGGCTTGTGTTGATCCTCCTGCTGTCAGCCTCTCCAATGCTAGGATTACGGTCATGTACTACTATGCCAGGACTCTGGCGGGCTCAGCGGGCCCTGGGGGCGGGGTTGGCCCCGCATGTGTTGCTGGGAATCGAACCGTGATCCTTGCACTTGCTTAAGCTTGCTTAAGCAGGCGCCTTAGTCTGCTAAGCTATCTAGCTCCCCCAATGCATATTTTAAAAACTAGTTTCTAATTCATTTACCCAAAACAGTCTAAGTACAAACAATATACATAAGCATAGACCTGGGAGTGTGATGAAAAACCTGTATAAAAAGAGCTAGTAAATTACCTAGATAAGTAATAAATATGAAAATTATACATCAGTACAGTACATTTAACAACTGAATTGACTTTACTTTGGGAATTATTTAGGTAGTGTACCTCTTAGGCAAACTACATATATGAAAAGCATACTGGACCTTTGTGAAAAATTTCAATCCAGAATCTTGTATTTGCATAGCAGATTGGAAACTAAGGAAAAGAAAGTGAAAATATTTATATATACTAATTCCGGCACTTTATGTTATTTTAATTTTTTTAATGCATTTAGTACAGGGTCTACAGTGTCTAGCACCATAGATTGAACTTGTAGTCATTCTCTTGTGTTCAACCTCTCAAGCACTGGGATTACAGGTGCGCGCCATGCCCTGGGGTAGGGCCAGCACAGCATGACCACGATCCAACCCCAGGCACAGCACTCTGCTTGAACAGGTGCTTTGTCTGCTGAGCTATCTGGCCAGCCCTTAATTCTGGAATTTTAAAGTTTTATGATTAAGCAAACACAAAAGTCCTAGATGACTCCAAATTGTTGGCCTTCATAGAATAAAACATGTGCTTTGAGTCATCAGTATGCCCACTATTTTGCATAGAACCTATCTGCATTATTACAATTTTTAGCTCTAATTATTTCTCCACATTTTCACATTGCCTTCATATTCTATTCATTTGTTCCAAGAATGCTGCATAATAGCTTGTTAGACCGTTGAAAACTTGTCATGTAATTCCAATGCATGCTGTCCTGATGGTTGCATCTATGTACTAATGTTTCCCTGTGTGATTTGAGATTTTCCTCAGTGCTAATTTTCTATACATTTTGAATAATATGCTAGAAATTTTTCACAATATGTTGTTAAGATTCACACTTGAGGGGCTGGGGAGATGGCTCAATGGAGTAAGTGTTTCCCTCGCAAACATAAGGGCCTAAGTTCAACACCCAGTTCTGAAAAAAAAATTCACACCTGAAACAAAATATTCTAAACTTACAACTGAGAAGACAAAGGGTTTATCATAAAACTGGTGGTCTCATTCAGTCAGCTGCTCTACTACCAAACCATGAGGGGAGAGGAAAGCCTCAGTCTCCTGGCCATCAGCAAGCAAAGCACAGACAGGAAGATCCCAAGGGGAGTGGCAGGAATCACAGGCCCGAAGGTCACAGATTCAAGGTCACTGCAAGGCCCAAAGTACACTCTCCTTGTTTTTCTTTTAGTGTATATGGTATAGGGTCTCACTATGCAGCTCAGATTCCTAGTGATCCTCCTGTTTTCAGCCTCCTCAGCACTAGGATTACAGGTGTGCACCACCACACTGGGTCTCTGTGTCTTGCCCAGGGTGCCCTGTGGGCGGTGTTGTCACGTCATGTAGTACCAGGGATCAAAACCCGGTCCCTGCCTTTGCCTAAGCAGGTGCTTAGTCTGCGTGTGTTCTACTTGTTTCCGACGCATCTCTCAAGTCAGTCAAGTCAATAGCTGATCTGGCAACATTCTAGCATTATGTTCCTTAAGTATTCTCTGAGCTCTTTCCAGGTTATACTCAGTTTCCCAAGGGACTGCAAAGCTATTCGAAAAAAAGTGAGTTGGAGATTGCTGTTAAAATTTTCATAAATTCAAAAAGCAAGGAAAGAATTTCCTTATTAGATATTTGAGTGCCTTATATGTCCATCATAATCAAAGTTTTTGTAAATGATAGTGGTCTGCAGATTAGGATTCAGAAAAATTAACTGAGTTCTAGAATCATTAAAATGTTTTTAAGTAGATCCATAACATGACAAAAGTTATAGTTCAATTCAGTGTCAAAACTATTAACAACTTGATATAAAAGCAATGGGAAAACCGATTTGACACAGTTTACTTTGCACTTAAATTTACATCAGTATCATATATAATTATGTATTTATATTTCTGGCAAAACTCATAACAGATGTTAGCTTAATAACTGAGACGTAATAATTTTCAATACAATGCTTTGAGGTCAAGAAAACAACATTAATAAACTGTTTTGTATTTTATGCAATTTTTTTTTCTGTATCTTAGGAAAGGATCTATAGGGTGTTCAGGGTCTCACTACTAGATCAGACTCATAGTTAATCTCTTGTTTATAACCTCCCGAGTGCTAGGATTACAGGCGCGTGCCTGGACACCCAGTCTCAGTTGCAGTCTCAGCTCCCTCCAGGGGCGGGGCTGGCATGGCAGGCCCAGGGATCGAACCCAGGCCCTGCACCTGCTTGTGGGCACTTTCATCCCCTAAGCTATTTGGCTGGCCCACAATATCATTTTATTTACTAAATAGAAGGAAAATACATTTATTTAAAAATTTGTGAATATCTAGTAGAAGTCAAAAATTGGTGAAAAAGATGGTCATTCAAATTAATCAGGTTTCCAATTAACATACTGAAGGAATAGAAGTTTCAATTTTCATAGTTTTCAATGGTTGAGTCAGAAACACATTCTATTCCCAATATCAACACATATTTAGAAGCATTTCAGCAAGATGAGATTTTGTCTCTGAAGGAACTCTAAATCTGTTGAAGGTAATATAAAACGAATGATAAATAATTTAAGTGACGGGCCATATTGCCAAAAGAGAAGACTCAATATTGTAGTTATTTACATATTCACCAACTTAGACCTTAACTGTGCTTACCATCAGGATTGACTGTAACGCATGTTCCTGTATAGTTCCAGAGCTTTGCTGTTCTTGGACTGTTCCTGGTCTTGCATAGTAGTAAGCACCGCAAGCCACTTCTCTACCCTGAATTCTAGCCTTAAGGAAGCAGATTGTGTTTAATGGGAGGGGTGTAGGGCAGGAAGGGGAGGGGCATAGGGCAGGAAGTGAGGTTGTTTTATATACTTCTGGTGTAACAATGAGGAGAAGCATCCATGTAATATGGAGTGGTAGCTTATGAGAAACTATCACTGTTACAGACTTCTGACTTTTGGGAATGAATAACCAAGAGAAAAATCAGTATAAAGAAGATTTTTAAGTATAAAGAAAATAAGTTGGATAATCTCAAACAGAGGGACAGACAAATAGCTCAGCAGATTAAAGGGCCTGCTTAGGCAGACACAGGGGCCAGAAAGGGCCAGAAGTTCAATCCAGGGCCTGTTGTGCTGGCCCTGGGGCACGCTGACAGCAACTGAGATTGGGCGTGGTGGTGCACGCCTGTAATCCCAGAAATTGGGAGGCCGTAAACAGGAGGATCACTAGGAATCTGATCTATGCAGTGCAACCCTGTAGAACCTGTAGACCTTGTCCTAAAAATATAAAAAAGAGAAAGAAAAGAAAAGAAAAAAATAATCTCAAATGGAGAAGATTGTTGTATGTTCAAATGACAGAAAATAAAGTTGGCTGGTTAGTTGGAGTAAAATATGATATCAGACTTAAGGTGGAAGGAAATAGGGCTATGCAGGTAACTAGAAATCCAATTTTAAAGGTCTTTACAGCAGGTGGAACAGTTGGGACTTTATGTGCAAACTCATAAAAAGCAATTAATAGTTGTGAGCAGCAGAGTGAGTGGCAGAGAAGGGCCATAATTGTTTCCTGGTAAGTCTTCTTCCATTCTTCGTTATAAATTGAATTATCAATTTTTATTAAGGTGCACAGCTGTCTGGAATTTAGTTTATTCTTCCCAGTTTCTTTTTAGCTAGCTACAACCAAAGGCTCTCTTCAGGCCAATGATTTGCTGGGAATTTGGAAATCATCTCAGATCAAGAGAGAAGTACAATCTATTTATAAAGGTTGACTGAGTAACACACTTGAAAGGTTCTGAGTTTCTCTTGATTTTTGAACTACTTTTGCTTCTAGCTAGCCCATGCAAGAGAAAAGTAAGCTTTCATCTTACGTCACTATTATGCTTTTCTGAAAATTATAATTCAATTTACTCTTAACTGGTATAGATGCTTTGACCTGGTTTCTATTTCAGTGACTGCTCTCTGAGTGCTACTGAGGTATGATAGATATAATGGTGATTTGGACTAAGGTGGAACAGAAAAGCTGTAGTTCAATCTACTTTATACTTTATTAAAAGGACACTGGTTGTGTTGATACACAGACATTGATTTTTTTTTTTAGTGGATCTGGGGATTGAACTCAGACCCTTGTGCTTGCCAAGGAAGTGCTTATTCTACTGAGCTATCTCCCCAGCCCCTAGAAATTGAAATGTTAAGAGAGAATGATTTTCTGGGGTACCCATGTTGGGCCTGTCAACCTGGTGTAAATTAGTAGTTCTTTTTAGAGAGCTGGTGGGGGTTTGGGGGTAACAGTTAAATAGGGACATAAAGGTAAAGTACAAATGTGCAGCTGTGTTTTGACTGTCCAAGTTGAGCATTCATGTAATAATATTTGGAAATCATTCGGATATTTAAGTTAAAACATGGATGTGGATGTCTGGATTAGAAATTAAAAAATCAAGAGTTGACATGGAATAATGTGTGAGGAAATGGGTTTAGGGTAATTGTGCTGGCAGAGAGTGCAGCCAAAAGGTCACCATGCTGAATTCTGTAGCACTTGAGCAATTGGAATGCTAGAGGAGGAAGTGTCAGAATGAGACCAAGCAGGAACAACTGATGTACAGAGGAAGGAAACACTTGTGTGGCTCCAGAGCCACCTACGAAGGAAGTGTGGCCAGGAAAACCATGTGACCTGTGATAGAACACCCCATGGCAGTGAGGATGGACTGTCAGCTCCACTGGCTTGAAGATGCCCAGGGCTTGGTGGAGCACATGCTGGGTGTGTCCAGGTGAGGAATCCAGGCCAGACTGGAGAGCTGTGTAAGGCTGCCTTCTCCATCTTCTCAGGTATTGCTTCCTCATCTCCTTCCTGGCACTTATGCACTAAGGGGCTTTGCCAAACCAAGCTCTTTGCCAAGATAGTTCTGCCTTCTATCCTGCAGAACAAGTGTTGAGTGTCCAAAAACTAGAAGTGACATTAAGCATCTCTTGCTTTAAACTGTGGGTGTCAGGTATAGTATCCCAGAAACACAGGACAGAGGTGAATTACAAACCGAATTACAAACTTAATTATTCAATAAAGTCTCATAATCATGAGTGAACAGTTAAAATGTACAACTCTATTATTTATATTTTTAACCCAAGTAATTTTAGACCAATTACATGTTTGAACATAACATAACATATTATATCAAATATTCTTAAGGTTCTATTATTTTAATCTAGAAAATGAGCCAAAAGATTTCTCCCATTGAATTTTCTTGGCAGATTTTGAGATTCACTCCCTTACTTGGTGTCATTTTCCTTTGCATGAATTGTAAATGTGAAAAACAGTCCAGGAAAACAACAGTAAGTAATAACATAGAATATTCTGAAGGAACATGAAAATGCATAATGGTGGGGCATTTTGGAGAATCACCAGGAATACGGTAACAACACAGGCAAGAGATGAAGGTGGCTTAGATGGGAACGATCATGCAGGATAAAAAGATATGCAGGAGAAATAAATATGGTAAAGGAAAAATGTGTATGTGCCACTGAAGCATGTACACACACACACACACACACACACACACACACACAATACCTACACTAAAAGTACGAAGACTGGAAGATCAGATACAGATAAGTCTGGGGTAGAAGCATGTGCAGGTATGCTGGGCATGGCCACAAGCACAATGATTCTTGTGTTACACATTAATTCATAACCAACATCATTTTGTTTAGAAGAGGAACTGAATGGTCAACTGGATCCAAATGCTTTGACCAATCACAATCTGACAGCTTTTGTTACTGATCACTGCAGAGCCAATGTGTTACTGAACACTGACAATGTGACAGCGTGCGTCATGGTGAAGCAGATCTCGACAACATGAACTCAAGATCAATTTTGCCACTCTGCTAGTATTAAAGACCAGTGCAGAATTACAATGCGACAATTTGATAGCAAGTTTACCATCTAGTGTTTCTCTCCTTTTAGTAGGGCCATAGTTATGTTCTCAATTGTATCTCACTGTTATGAATACAAATTTTAACCCCTCTTGCCCTTAGGGCTTCAGAATATTTGCCCAATAACGGAGCTATAATAAGTTCATAATCTAAGTGGAAAGCAACTAAAAACCAGTGCAGATATCAATTATTTATATTTGTGAAAAACAGTGATTAGTACTGAGGACCCATTAGAATAGAGTTTTCTATAAAGAAAACAATAGTGAATAATTTAGTCTTTGTAGCCCAAGACACAAAATAGAGGATAGACATGACATAGAGTCTTATAAGAAAAAAAAGATTGAAATTCATATATTCAAGAAGTTCTGTTGAAACTTAAGCAAGATTAATGCTATTAACAACACCCTAAGATATTCTAAAAAATCAAAGATCAAGAAAATATTCTAAACTAACTTAAAAGAAAGCCAAAGGGCAGTCTTTCATAAGAACTGCACAAGGCAGGCAGTAGTTGGCTTCTCAACAGCAACAAAGGACATCAAAAGAATGAATGACATTTAAATTTTGGTGCAGTTGGGTGTAAACTCCAAGATTTATGTAGTGTAAAAGTTAAGATTAAAAAAGAGATCTTAAACAGTGAAAATTTTGACTCCTACTTATGCAATAAAATAAATACTTTAAAACTGCAACAAACAGAACAAATGACTGTAGACAAAGGAAATTGTAGCAATGGATATTTGAAATTTATCAAAGGGTGAAGTACACATCAGTGTTGTCTGGGCAGAAGGACACCAGTGATGACCTTGGTATTTAGGGCGTGCATTAGAGTGAAACTCATGGAAACCATACAGAGAGGAGAAAAATTACACTTGGGATGAATTATCCTATCAATAATTTCTAGGTTAGGGGCTGGAGAGATGGCTCAGTGGTCTAAAGCACCTACTTGGAACAACCTTAACAGAGCAAAGGGACCGCGGTTCAATCCCCCAGCACCACATGCCAGCCAGTCACGCCCCCCTGGTGGGCTGA